>JAHZNE010002012.1:0-12327 GCA_027744055.1 Callyntrura sp. NNG-2020
GTCCAATACTGTCATTGTCAACGTCATGTGTGTACAACAGTCACAAGTAAATGCATGGAATATGCGACTGAGTATTTTAGACTAAAAACTGAACGTTTGATTCAACAAAGACTTATGTATATGTTGTATGGCCTGCTTAATACACACTACATTCCCAAAACCAGTGACACTTTCGGGGTAAAAAATTAATTAATTTATTAAATTATCCGCCGTCAACAGTCAGGCCAGGTGGCGGCGGAAGCCAGGCCAAATATGTCAAGCCGAGCCAGTCTGTCGTTTTGACAGTGATGATGAGCCATTTTTCTGCCACTGATAAGCGCTTAAGATAGCTAATTTTTGTTAAAAACCGAATATCTGTTTACTTTTCCCTTTTTTAAATTGATATCCCGGGGGTAGTGCAGCGAGGAAAATCATGAAGGAACAGAAATTTCGGGCTTTCCCTTTTGGCATTGAGAGATATAGGGCTATAGATATCATATAGGAACAAAACTGGGTCTATTCAGGTCATCCCCCGGGTCGCTATCAACTTAAAAGGAAAATAGATTTCTAAAGTAATCAACGTGTGAGGGAGGGGGAAAGCTGTTTTAATTTTAAAACCATATCCACCGGTCTACCGCATATTCACCTTGTTCACCACAAGTTGGCATAAAGGCTAATTGACCCGTTCAAGGTTAGAGCCCCCGACGAGGACTCGGTACAATAACAAACGAGGGGAACATCACTTTCCTATAACATGTTGGGTTACCTATCCTATCATGTAACGGAAGCGTAGATTCGGAAAATAAATTGTTCTCCCATACCCCCGCTTCCCCCCACCCCCACCACACCAGTCGCTAAAAATGTCTGCTACTAGTTCATCGCCCTCAGTCACCAATTTTTCCTTGGTCTTATACAAGCACATAGCAATCCATCTTGTTATAGGTACTGACGCATGCTGGGTGCAATCAATTTAATTCCCTCGTGATTTGTATGAAATCTAGAATGCTGTTAGTAAGGTAATTTGCGGATTCTTGCACAAGTTTAGTGTAACTTCAAAGCTTCAAAGCACAGCAGAGCAGTGCGCAATGCCAGCTCTACCCTAAATTACATACATACATACATACATACAACTTCAAAGCTTATGTGAAACTAGAAAACTAGTTTTTGGAAAATTTAGGTCGTTTTCGGAGTAATGATGAGTCATCCGTACTACGTTGGCGTACACCAATACACATCAATAACTTATGAGGATTTAAAAAATATGTTTGATAGCATCTCTTTGCCTCAGTTGTAGTATCACTATCACATATAATATTTAAATTTAGTAGCAGTTTACAATGGAGAGCGCATTGTGAGAGCATTTTACAGTAACAATATATGCAAAAGTATTAATTTTTTGTAAAAATGAATTGTATTGCATTGTATATGCTTTATTTGAGTGTTTACAGGTTTCTGGACATAAATTAACTGCTTTTTACATGAGGTGGGGTTGGCGAAGCATTTTTTTAAATTGCATTTATTTAAAAAAACGAATTTTAAATTTACATACGTTTCGTCTCCGAAATAAAATTATATGAAAAATTAATAATTGTTCATTATCGTTTTATTTAAAGCACAATATGAATAATTACATAGAATGCAAAACTTAACTAGTCCACTTTCCCATCTCAAACGACTTTGTAATCCGCCTCGGCACAAATCTCCTCAACTTTATCGCTGGCTCGAAAAATGCGTATTTGAAAGGTTAAAGGCTTCCCCCGTAAACTTACATCGTTTATGCAGCTCCCAAAAAGCGTATACTCATTGCCTCCTTCAACAGAATATTCCAGTCGTGGTTGGAGGACTTTTTGAAGAATCTTTTTAGTGGTGGAGTCCGTCACGATAAAACGGTATCCTAAAGCGTCAGCGGATTCTTTCGGGATGAAAGAAATGCCTCCCGTGGTGACCTTGCCACCGGGAACCTCACACAAGGAGTCAGGGGTGGACTCATCGCAACTTTCCGACCTCCATTCCACAAATTTCCCTTGGCCTCCTGCTAACACAGAACAAAATCATTTGTTATAAATAACCTGCTCTAATATCTTTACAAAGTGTTGTGTTGGAACTGAGATGATGTTCTAAATTACCGCATTCTCGAACTCCGTTCACCTTAGGAAAATGTGACAATGGGTCTCTATCTTGTTTGAGAACAACTTGAACCTCCTCCTTCAATTGAAATTTTACCGGTTCGGGGTCTGAGGTTTCTGAAGCAAGAGTGGCTGCCACCAGCAAAAATACGCTACTTACTTTAAAAATTCTGACCATATTGAAATTGCAATGTACAAAACACTGGTATATTACAACAATGTTTTTTTCTTCTCCGGGCTGCCAGATGAAGGGCTAGGAACTACTAGTTGAAATCATTATTGTTCCCTCGCGTTTTATGCAAGGATGGAGTTGCCAGTAGGGCAATAATGCAATTTTTCGATAGGGTCATTTCTTAGAAATGAAAGTGATTTCGTGCAAGAAGATCAATGTGTATTGCCTCCTTATAATAAGGCTGGGGTTACCGGAACCAAGGGGGAGTGGGGGACACATGTCTCAAGGTTAGTCCCTTTTACAGCATAAGGATTGAGAGGGATCAGAGACTTCAATGTAGTGTAGGGTAGGGTTATTCCTATTATATAGCCCCCCGGTTCCGACCCCCCTGAATGTAGATGTAGCATATTTTATGGTTTTGTCTTGATGTCGCACTACTTTTAGAAAAATGAAATCCTTTCTGCGTAATGGTGAGTCATACGGAGCAGTCAATATCAGCAGCAGCACTATAAGGAATCTACAAACCTTAAATATTTTTGAATGAAAACCAGTTGTAAATATTTTTTTTTAATAATGCCTAATAATGTTAAAAATTTGGGGAATTGGCCCAGGATAGTTTTTATTATCGTCCATTTTATTTTTGAGCTCTCCTTTCTATTATTTTTTATTTCATCCACCCGTCAAATTTATCATTCGTCATCGATAGTGTCGGCTAACTGTCAGTTCTATCAAGAATTTCATTTTTACAAATTATTAATACCGATCGACTTCCTGGTGGAAATTTAGTAGCGGTGAATAAAGGGGCTACTAATAAGCATTAAATTAAAAGGGATATTTTTCAACGGTGGAATAATAGAGAAAATACATTATGCTATTTATTATACCTCAATAAAAACAATTCCGACAAATATCATTTTCCAGGGCTAATATAATAAAACTGTCGTTAGAGTAAAATATCATCACTATAAACATATTTTTAACGACCCAAAGTGTTCTTCTTCATGATATGTAGTTTCACTGGTCAGGAATAACAGATAATATGAAAATTGTCGAAAATCATAAATTTCATACTTTTCATGCTTTAATTATTCATTGCTCTTCATTTATTTCAACCTTTTAAACATATCAGACAATCAAGTTTGCACTGGGACTAGTGATAATGTCCATAGCATTTTTATAATTTAATATTGTGGATTAAAGCCAAAACATCTTATTACTCTTTAATTTTAATTCGTATGTCGGTCAGCGTTTTCGAAGGTCTAGTCTCACGTTCATTGGAATGTGCAACAAAATATTTTCCCGAAAGGAAAAAGGCTCAATTTAAATAGAAAGTGTAGTAGAAAGTGTCGACGTTGTGTCTGTCCCCTTAATTATGCATAATTTTTATAAGCTAAAAATTTCAATGTGTGTCAGTCCATACTTTTTCTTTCTTTGTACGGAAAACACGTTGAAACTGTATACATCTAACTCAAACCAGGAGCGAGAATGTTTGCCGATAAATCCTCGTTGTTAGCTTTTGCAATCATACTACCTGAATTTCTTCACGCTGTCCCTTTCAATATGCAGCTCCTACGTAAAAACGAAAGTGACCCTTGGTCCGTCAAAATAAGGGAATGGTTCTCAGAATCCCACACATTTTCTTGTGTAAATGCAAAGGAACAAATAAAACTGGCAACAAGATGGAAATTTCTGGCGTTATTCGTTGCCGTGTTTTCTGCCCAAATACTTTACCAATTTAGCAGCAAAGGAAGTGCAGCAGCAGCACCCACCGTGGAAAAAGTACTTGGCTGTCTGGGATTGGTTGTAATAGCGAATGAGACATTTATTCTTCAGAATTTACGAACGCGTCAAGCAGAATTGGCATCCTTCCTAAATGGACTACTCCATTTGGAAAAAAGAAATCTGCGAGGGTCATTCAACCGGCGTCCAAATGGCCTAACGGAACAGTTGACCGTCACTTTTGTCGTAATGCTGATGGCGTGTGCAATTGTAGTTCCAGTCGGATTTGTTTTTGCATTTCACTGGACCAACCCCTGTAAAGAATCTCTGGTGGCGTACTTCCTCCTTACGGAATGTCAGCTGTGGCAGGATTACGGGGGAAAATGGTTCCAATTTCTGCCGTCGTGGAGCGTCACTCTCATATCGTTGGCAGTTAAAATAATGGTCTTTTTGGTGAATCAATGGGCGTGGCTGTTTGGTTCTCAGGCGGCAGCATTTGCAATTACTCCTCTCATTCTTTCCCTGTGGATGTTGAACGATGCTGTTCTAAGGTAAATTCAGGGTTGTCGGAACAGGGGGGGGGCAAGGGGAGATAGTCATATCTTGGTTGATTTTTTTCATATTTTGTATAGATTTTGGAACGAATTCAAGCAAAGCAAAACAGTGACAGAGGAGACCCAGCGCGCCAAAAAGTACCACCAACTCATGATACATGGCACCATGTGTAACCTAGCTGAAAGCCGGTTTCTGCTTTTAATGATGACGGGTGCCATATTAACGCTAGCCATTTCCTTGCCCCTCCTGATCAAAAATATGGAAAAGAAAAATAACGGGGTTGCGCAATTTACTCTGGGTCTTTGTACGGTGAGCACATCAGTTGTGCTGTTGCCGTTATTAACGTGTGTCGTCATCATTTACAAAAATGCCCAGAAGTTTAAGAGAAATATTCTATATTTTGAAGGACATGCAAAGTCGTCTCAAATGAGGGGGAAAGACGTCAAATGGAAGAAACTATTTTGGTTGTCGTGTGGGGATTTTAAAATAAAATTCGGGGATAACAACTTTGTTGAAGAGTTGACACCCTTGAATTGCCTAAGCTTTGCTGTTGATTTGTCGGTGCAAATAATGATGTTGCAGCAGACATAAAGTCAGGAAAATTTATCAGTTTATTATTTAACATGGCGGAGTAAATCTAAATGACGGTGATAGAGCTTAAGCCCTTTTTGAAATGCACAATTCAAAATTAAATGTCTAAATACAACGATGTGACATAATGAAACCTGTCATTTGAGAGACACTTAGTTTTGCATATGGTGTAAATATTGACTTAAATTTGCATTTCCCCCGTAAAAACACAAAAAGTAGAAAATTAAGTTAAAATTAAACTACTTACTAGTACTTACTGTTTAAAAAATGATGGTAGGCGGCGGTTACGTTTTTATTAAAAATATAAAAAAAGAGTCGTTTTGAGAGGGAGTTTTGAAAATTTTTAAGTTAAATGCAAAAAACTGGCTATAATAAAAGTGGCAAGCATTATATAGGTTTGCAAATCACAAACAGGACCCAGACAGTGCAACGCTACATGTATAATTCACCAAAAATTAATTTATAAAACACTATACATTTACTTCTGGGGAGTTGGAACAAAGTTTTAATAGAAAAAAAACTTTCGTGTTGACAAGATAAATTCTTAGTTTGAAAAATTTGCAGAAACATCTAGTCTACCCTTGTACCAATAGTACGTACGTGATGTTTGTGAACTCATGAACAGTGAGTAAATTATTAATTTTTGCAGTAAATAATGCACTTCTTTTTTAATATAAAATGATCTTTTCTGCATACATTCTTATATATTCCCAAATTTTTTAAAGCATAAATTGTAGGATATTCACTCGATTCATACAACATACAATTTTAAGGTCAGGTCAGGTCAACCTTGTTCAGTTTTGCTTTTCCCAGACATTTTGACGCGGTTGCGCCCATGGATTTGTCCTCTGAAATTGAGGAGGCAGGATGATGGCAGGCGGATTGTAGGACTTTTAACCGTCCGTACGTTTGTTCGCGAGGAAATTTTAAATTTTGTTTACAGAATCAGATTCAAAGATGGATTATATACATAGGTAATCTCCCATGGGCAAAATTGGGGGTCAAGTGCAGACATGGCCGTGGGCTTAAACTAAAATAAACCCAACCCATTAAAACCCGTATTTTAACGCGTTGAACCCACCGTAGGTATAAGAGTGGGGAGGGTAAAAACAAATATATTTTATGGTGCTATATAGATATATGGGACCATAGAAAATGGCGGGAAAATGGTTCTCTATATATAGTATATACACTACCCATAATAACCCATTAAGACCCATTTAAACACCGTTAAAGCCCATAAAACCCACACTCACGGGTTTTTAAAGAAAAAACCCGCGGGTTTAGCCATATCTGGTCAAGTGTGAAATTTCGTAAAGGCATATTATTTTAGAATTCTGTTGTCGGAAATCGATACAGTAATGGATCATAAATTTATTTTCTAAATCCAAAAATATGATAGAGCGGAACGGAAGAAAAATTGCTATTACATTACACAGGTCGTACGTTATTAATTTACCAATATTTAGTATTGTTTTTAGTAAGTAAGTATTTTTATTTTGTTTCCTAAATATTCAAATGTATTACGCTCACATTTTAAAACAAAATATTTTAACAAACTGTATATTAAATATTATTGAAACAGTGTATCTTTTGTTATACAACTGCCCTGTTGGAGTAATAACCTCATATTTTGTTATTGTTACGCCTTGTGACATCTTTGCTCTCTGTAAAAATTTTAATGCTGATATGGCAATATTGTATGGTATGTGATACCATACGTGCAAAATTCTTGCAAAAAGGCCTGTAACTCCCAACTGCCCAAACTTTAAAAAATTCCAACTATTTTATCAAAAAGCCTAAATGGGTCTTACCCTAAAAACCCTACCTTACATCGAAATGGCTCAAAATGTCAGAAAATTCCAACTTCTTGACCCACCATTAAAAATTCCAAGACGGTAGCACCGCTACTGAGTTACGAAAGAATTTACACGTATGCATGATACCACTTTGTTAGTCGTATTTAGTAGAAATTACCAAAGTAAGCATTTTAATTTGTCAGCTACTTTCAGCTGCCCACTCTGGGATTACTGGCGACCCTTGTTTGTGTCTCAATGCTTTGTTTCATGCTTATTTTAACGATGTTTATGAAAGGGGAGTGTGAGAAAGCGATTGGAAACGATAGTGACGCAGCACTTGTGAGTGCCTGCTTCCAGCCAGAAGAGTTTTTAGCGTTAAGGAAGAAGGCATACATTTTTCTGCATATAAAGAAAGATGACGATGAAATAAAAACTCTCTGTTTTTGTCACTTGAATGAAGATGTTAATGCTGTTCCCCGATTGCCTCGCTTAAAAATAGCTGTGCTGCACTGACAGCTCTCTAAGTGTATCATGCCCAAGAGGTAATTAAATGAAATATAAACCGCTTTGTATCCAATTGTCTTGTTCTGCGAATGGCTTCTATTGAATGCATGGTATACCTCCGTAGCTTGTAGGGAGAAGCAGTACAAGCATTCTTTGTCCAGTTTTTCCCGTTCTCCATCTATTGCGTCCATACATCCAGACGCACACAAAGCATGGTCTGCTCCATCACATTGTGTTGTCTGCATCCTCACTATTACCACTGGTTATCTCCTTCTTCCTTGCTTGTTATCCGCTTCGCTCCAACTATGCATTACTACATTACATTATTTAGTTATTCTTACAAGTTATCTGTTATCTCCAATCCTTCCTAATATCGTCACGAGATCAGGATCACACCCCGTCTTACATCGTATTTTTGAGAAATCCCTGCTTCAGCAGAATGTTAACCTGCGTCGGGCCAGATATTCGATTCAGTATCTACTTGTCTTTGGTGGCGGAACGAGGTGTCCAGAAAACAATGTGTTCAGCTGCAGAAATCAGAATTATCTTGCTACTTGCTTTCGTCAACTTCTGATCTCCAGCGTTCAACTCCACAGGGTATTTTCCAGACTGTTAGGATATAATTACACTACATAACTAAAACTTTAAACTTCCAAAAGCGACCTTTCTCTGGTAAGTAATAGTAATATACCATTCAATTACATTACATATCAGCGATTAACACAAACACTACGTAACCGGTCGAGGCGAACTCCAGGGAAGCCGGAGAAGTGCTCACAAAGAGACACGCTCCTCCGTCAGCTGAACCGATCAATACATTTTTATTCCCGTTCGTTGTGTCATGCATGTGAGATATTTGCGGAATTTTCTCCGTTGAGTGTAGATAGTCACCTGTGTTTTCTTAGCACATGTGCATAGCATCTCCAACTCCAAAGACAGAAGCGATAGAAAAATAATTAAGATTCTTTAATATTCTTATTTTACCACAACTTTAGAATCATCATCTACCGGACTCATCATGTCTGCCAGACCAGTTGCATATTTAACCCGGCGGGAGTGCTTCAGTGCGTGCCATCGTCTCTACAGGTAACATTATTTCCTCAGAGGGAATTCTCCCATTTTGATACCTCATAAGTTACCAATATTTCCCCTTCGATGTGTAAAAAATGATTTCTTATGGTTTGATAGTGAGCAACTTTCCGACAAGGAGAACTACGAGGTGTACTCCAAGTGCGCTAATCTCAATGGACACGGTCACAACTACGTGGGTGAGTTACACACAAAAGAATCCACCCAACTGCTAACTATTTTTATTTCGTAAACCCGTACAAACTCCAGGTTCAAAATTCCAATACCGCTCCCCTGCTGCTTCATTGAACACGCTGGTATTAAGTATTCGTCCCCGTTCGTTTGAAACGACAAAAAAAACTTCAAGGACATCCCAAACACATATTTCCTCTCTCCCAGTTCCATGCCTGTCCATTTCTCCAACAGCCACAGCTATTTCGTGCATTCAGCACCGGTCCTAAATTCAGTAACCTTCACATTCCGTTCCGCAGCAAAAAATGCTGGGTAACAATGACGAGATGTAAGACGATACAGAGAGCGTTCATTTTTATGGCTGCTTCAGAGTGGCTCCACAGTCGAGATTCTTAGTATGGGCTCACTTCATAAAAAAACCGGTTAGATTAGTTTGAACCAGTGCTGGGGAGTAGGTACATACGAAACACGACCACGTGTAGTGATTACGAGGAGGATTCGGGTGTTATGTAACAACGTGGGGTTACATAACAAATGCGAAGGGCTTCATGGGCGCAGGCTGATGTAATATTGAAAAGAGGTGAGTTAAGAATTACATGTTATTATGTTTGGTTTTTAGTGGAAGTGACAGTTCGTGGTCGAGTCGACCCAGCTTTGCGTGGGAGCAGTTGAAGCTCCACATGGCGGACCCAGGGTTGCTTTACGAGGTGAAAATTTGGGAGACGGAGAAAAACATTGTGGTTTATCGGGGGGAGATGGAGTAACCGGGCAGAGGGGAGGATCGAAAGGACGGTAGAACGGCGTAGTAATAGGGACACCGTGGACCAATTTTTTTTTACGAAGGAACAATTTGGAATTAAAAAATTAAGAAATTAGTGCCAATTTTTTAAAAATGTGCCAAAAGGAGTAAATTGAATTTTTATTCAAATTTTAATAAAGTAAATACATGTAGAATCAAAAATTAATTTCATTTCTCAAATTCAAACAATGCCTCGTCGGCTGACCTGCACCTCTTCCAATAATCTATCTGATTTCCTGGCCACAACGTCGTGTTTCTCCCTTTATGGTCCAAGTACCAAGCCCCACATTGCTCCGTTGTCCAGGTGGAACCTACAATGGTTTTATCGATGTACTCCATAAACTCATTTTCCGCTTTCTCCGTAATCGAAATTGCTCTGGCTCCTTTCTCCATCATTTTCTGAATCGCCGATATAGTCCATTCCACTTGACATTCAATGGTGAACATGTTGGAATTGTGTCCAAGGACCGTGTAAGCGCCATAAAGAGTGAAAAAGTTGGGCACATCTCGGCCTAAAATTCCCAAGTAGCCGGAGGGCCTATCTCGTTTCCACCGTTCCAAAAGATCGACACCTCCTATTCCATACACCTCCATGGGGGCGAAAAAGTCGTGGACCTGATATCCTGTCGCAAGAATCAACACGTCAAGTTCATAGGATTTTCCGTCTTTGGTTTTCACCCGACTTCCATCCAATCCTTCTATTCCTTCGGTGATGAGGTCCACATTATCGCGAAGCAGAGTACTGTAATAATTTTCCGAAAAGATGGTACGTTTACACATGATGGTGTAACTCGGGGTCGTTTTCTCTCTCAGAATGGGATCCTCAATATGTTTATTTCTAAACCATTGACTAACTCTGTCGAGAAACTTGTTGGTATAGGAATTGAATCTCGTAGCATTATACAAGGACTCAAAGGCCCAAAACATGGCCACGCGACTAAATCGATACAATCCGGGAACGTTTGCAAAAGCCCATTTTGACGTTTCCGAATATTTCATCTGCGGTCTGGGAAGAACAAAGGGGGGCTTCCGTTGAAATACCGTTAAATGTTTCACCTCTGGTGCAATGGTAGTTGCAATTTGAACTGCACTCGAGCCGGTTCCAATGATCCCCACCCGTTTTCCTGTAAGGGAGACAGATGAGTCCCATTTGGCTGAATGGAGCAGCTCCCCTTCAAAACCGAGAAATTCCGGGGGATAGTGGGGAATACGAAGTTTCCCGGTGGCGTTGACCCTGTGGAATAGGGGGTACATAGTACACATTTTCTGCCTTTCCAATTTAATTTTTCTTACTTTTGCTATAATTAACTCACACAATGTCAAATGTCTCTTCCTCTTTTTTGTTGGTTCTCGTGTTCAGTATTGTTGCGTGCCATTTCATCTCCTTCTCATCCCACCGTAAACATTCCACTTTAGAGTGAAATTTAATGAAGGGATAAATGTCATACTTCTTGGTGACATCCTTCATGTACTCCAGTATCTCCGTTTGGGGCGAATAAGTGTAGTTCCAATCTTAACAAAAAAATAAGTGTATCTTGTTACAAGTAACCCAGGGTAAATTAGAAAAATTAATTGTAATTGTGATATGCACAGTTAAAATCCCTACCGTATTTCGGACAAAATGATAAACTGTACAAATGGCTGGGAATATCACATGCGCACCCTGGATATGCATTCGCAAACCAGGTTCCCCCAACTTCCTCAAAGACCTCGTAAATCGTAAAGGATTCCAAATTCAGCGTCGTCTTCAGCTTAATGGCCATGCACAGACCGGAGAATCTGTTGATTAAAAAAATGTTAAACATTAATTCAGTCGATTCATCCAATATGGAATACAATTTTAAAACTTGGGAATGTACCCTGCCCCAACAATGCAAATGCGAGGTTTCTTGTCCATCTTGTTGCGTTGGTATCCTTTGGTATGTCTTCACCGATACCAACGTAGCAAGGAATTTATCTACTATGTCGTTTTATTCCTGCTGCAAGCGGAAATAAGTTTCAATTGCACAGGGACCATATCAGTGCGCAGCTGCACTGTTTTGCTCAATCTTGACAAAAATACCAAATAATGATTAATAATAAGCCATTTTGAACACTTTAAAATTATTTATGCAATACCAAAGGATGTCCAAGTTGCAAAACTAGTTTCAAAATAGCTGGATAGCTAAACTGTGCTCATATGCCCACACCAGACTGCGGTTAGCAACTGTCTCGCCTATCAACATTTTCCTTTTGGCAACACTTTTCTTAACACAACAACGCAATGTATGTGTGGTGATTGCAGTTGATGAAAATGTTTACAAATACGTAATATGACCTTTTCTACCCTCGTGGATTTAAGCAACCACCAAGATTGTCATGAGGAATCCTGTAAACACAAATTTGTCATTCACAGTACCCTTCTGTATGGTGTCACTTGACGGCTCATTATAAATATTTAATATTGCACAGATAGGTACTACTATTTATGTAGGAAACGGTTCCTATCTGCCGAATGTATAATGTAGACACAGGACCTTGCTTATTGCCAAAGACTTCAGAAAAATCACGAGGTAAAGGATCCTGCAATATAAAATTTGGTAATTTGTAACACTTGTGCAATTCAACCAAAAACTAATAATCCTTCTACTCCTTCTATTTTTGTAATATGTACACGAGTGGTCTTTAATAAAGGATATAATAATAATAATAATAATAATAATAATAATAATAATATGACTGTGCACGACCCTGGTCACTACATTACACATGCCTAAATAATGCTGGTACTCAGGTACAGCTTGTGTTTGTCAAGCAGAATGCAGTTCACCTTGCCCTATTTTG
>JAHZNE010002013.1:0-26438 GCA_027744055.1 Callyntrura sp. NNG-2020
ATATATATATACTACGCTTAATTTTACTAATAGAGGCTACGACAATCGCCTTTTTACCAGACCATGCCCCTACGGACGGTAACAGCGACAGAAAATCTTTTTTTTTACTAAATTGATAGCGTTCCATGGGGCTTTCGGCATTTATTTGGGTTGAAGAAATGCGACTTATGAAGAGCTGCACGCACAAAAATTGTGTTCCTATTTACCACACACATAAACAGTAAATATTATGACTGTTTTGTTTGTAAGCAGTGCTTGGGGGATTACGCCGCTACCGATATACTTTAACGATAGAACACACGATGCGAAGCAATAATTGGTGCAGCAGAGAGGCAGAAGACACACACCATCAAATCGACCAATGCAGGCAGTTTGGAGAGAAATAATAGGCATGACGACATGATATTATGATGAATGAATTTAATGAAAAGGTATTGTTTTTTACGTTCACATGCAGAAGAGAGAGACAGAGAGATATAAAAATGAACCTTTTAGATAGCGTGTCGTCCGTGTGCGAGAATATTTTTTGTGTGCCTTTCCATTGCGTCAACTTTGCAATAATGTGAGCTCAATGGCACAAAAGCAAAACAGTGCTACACACGAAGAGGTTGATTTTGCATTAGACAGCCTCTCTGATATTCTCAAAAACACTTTGGGTAGGACTCACAGAAAGGAAATTCAGCGTCGTATTTCTTTTTTAAGCTCATTCTTCGAACTTGAAAGAGTGATGGCCATTTAAAGATCCTGTGCAAATATAATTGCACGATTACATTGCAGCTTCTTACCAACTGCCCCTTTTGCAAATAAACGAACTAATAACGTTTTTCTGCGTGGCAAACACAAAAAACACATTATGAAGAAGGCAGTTACATTTTGTATTCATGTCATTTTACTTTGGCAAAGGTGAACTATAGCAGTGCAAAAAAAATGTTTACCTGCTTGATACTTGTATAGTTGTATGTACCTAGTTGTATAATATTATATACCGCTGGTAACTGATAAGAAAACGTGATACTGATACAACAAATGTCACAACTGTATTTCTGGCACTACACAGACAAGCAAAGTATCAGGTAAAAGATAGCAAGGTAATTGGTAGGGACATGGGTCGTGCTATTCGGCAGTTTCAAATACTTGTCAACATGCCACGGATAAACACACCTAAACCAAATGATCAAGTGTCTTCATAGCTAATGAAGTAATGAATGGCCCTCATGGAGATTGAATTAGTGACCCATAAGTGGTGAATAGGTAACACTTGTACATCACGTTTTTAATAAAAATAGCATTTTACTGCAAATCTAAAATGGCATATTGGGGTGAGTGCATGTTCACGTATAAAGTATAGCTCTATTGTTTTTATATACAGGTTATATTGACTTGCATATTAATGAGCCGATAGAAAGGGACAGCATAGTCTGGGCAAATGCACCAAAACGACATCAATTTTGCATGAAAGTGACATTTCATTTTCACTGGTTTTGTTTTTATGAGTCACCACCTTCTCTCTCTCTCTCTCTCTGTCTCTCTCTGTCTGTCTTTTTCTAATGAAAGAAAATGTAAGGAATGATTATAAGATGTTGCAGTTCGTCGTATCGTTGCTCATTGTCATTGTTTTAGTTTATGGTGCTAGCTAGGTACCTTGCCGGCTGGCGTGATGGCATCCATTCCCTCAATGTCATGAGTCGCTTGTGAAATGGAAACTTCTGGAGGGGAACAGCACGTAAACTGTCATACAGCGGGAGGAGATATCTATGTATTTTATTTTTCCATGCCCATTTATAGTTGAGTTGAACCACCACATTAAACTATTCAAATCGAGTTGTGCTGTGCATAAGTTTCAATAGACAAACTAAACTACTGCCAAAATACCATTCACCTACATATCGTTGCTAAGGAAAGGTAGCACGTTCCATTTTAATCACAACAAGTCGAGATAAGATTGCCTCCTCTGCATTTTTATTGGTATTGTATGACGTGATTGGAATGCATTGGGACAAACTGGAACGCACAAAAATATGGATGAAGTTATGCAAGTCACGTGGCTCATTGTAACCAGCAACAAAAGATTTCCCAATAACTCAAAATCACTGCTCGAATTATAGGTGACCAGTGCTCCGATACTTTTGTTTTATATGTAGGTATAGGACATAAATGATATAAAAATTCCCGTCTTACAAACGATAATGCCCATATAATTTTATGGGAGGCATAACTCGGCAACATTAAGAATTCCTCTGTAGGCAGGTCTCTCTTCACGCTTTGGCTTAAAACAATCATCATCTTAATTCGTGGCAGTCGTACGATACGAAATCATTATGCATCATCATTCCTTGTCTATTTATATTGAAATGTGGTTATGCGCGAGGTATTGCGCTGAGCTTGTGTTTAGCTGTACTTTACTGTGTAAAGCGACCACCACTGATTCTGTCGAACTGACCATTTTTTCCTGAATATTGTTGGTGGCGTGAGATGTTGCGAGAAATGATGATGCATGATAAACTTGGGATGATCGACTGGTATCAGCAAATGGAAGACAATGGAATTTTGTATGAAGTGACGTTACGACGTGCAGCAGACTGCAGACGAAGTGAGATTTTGATTCCATTTTGCTTTTTTGTTGACTTGATTGGTTGCTAATAGGAAAGTAAATAGAATGATGATAAATGCATTATGTATTTATACAAGTAACTGCGTCCGCCTTTTCAAGCCAATTAGAGGTATCTACACCTTTCCGTCTTGCCGTCCGTTATCCCGAAATGGCTTTGAGTTTCATAATTTTAGCGTTGCAATTGCAAATCATATTTTGTCTAGGGGAGAAGTAAGTGAAACAGTTTTAACAACGGAATACTAGAATGCTTTAAATATTCCATTATTTTAAAACAATGCAAAGTTTCCAGTGAACGATACCATTTTACTTGATTTTGTCACGCCACGTGGAGGTTATTTAATCTCATTAATATAATGTCTCCATTGTTTCTCCATGTCACACATGTTCTCCGAAATTTTCTTCTTGGGTATTCACAGATTGCAAAAAATACTGAAAACTCTTTAGACCAACGACGCCACTTTCTTTTATGGTCAGCATCTTTCTAAATTAAAAGGTGCAACCACGTGATACTTCGTCAAAAATTGTTTTAAAAACTTGTAAATTGGTATCGCTAACTAAGTAACGATAATTAATATTGGTTTGTCCTAGTTATGGCAACTACTTTATACCGTTACAGATTTCTCGCAATATAAATTATTGTAGCATTGAAACTTTAAGCCCGCCCGGTTAATAGAGAGATGCTGGGAGTAATATTACTAATCCCTGCACATTTTATTGTATCGTACGATCCAACAACGCTTGAAATTTCTTCAACATAAAAAAATACTGGTCATTTCGACATTAACCCATCGGGAAAACGACGCCAACATGGCATTAAACCGTATCAGTTGTAAACCGTTTCTATCGTAATAATCAGACAATAACTTGACTGTTGTAACGCTTTGTCGTGAGTATGTTCCTCGTTCATACTCACACTTGCAGTCATAACAGTTAACGTTCAAGTGTTTTCCTCAATCCCAACGTAGTTTATGCGCATTCGTGGTAACTTCACGGAAGAAAATTAATTGTCCATCATCAGCTTTCAGTATCTGACCTGTCTCAACAACCATATCATTGATGAATTAGTAAATGCATCCAAAACATTGACCAACTTTATATTAAAAAGCAATCCGGAAAACCCGAGCCTGAAGGTGCATCTTTATTTGCTCACCATGTGACACGGACAAATACAGGATGAATGGGACGTTTGTCAAACCCATAATAAAACTCGGAGCAGCTGGTGCTGTCTGTCGGAAGGAGTAGTAGATTAGAAAAAAAAGTATTTTCAACATGCACAATGATAACCTGTCAGTACGCCGGTTTTTATCTTTTATTAGCAGTCGGCATTTTCATATATACAATGTTGCTTCTGCGATGCAAGTAACAATTACGCCAACAAAAAAGCAATCAACAATTATTATCGTGATTGACAAGTGAATGGACCTTTTTATGTGTGGCAACTATGCCGCTCTGCGGATATCGTGTTCCAAACAATGCAATGCTGTGTGCCACGCAGAGAGGGGAGGAGAACACGTACTCGAGTTTACGTTTTTATGCTAAAAATAAGTGAACGTTAATAAAAAAAACAACCTCTTGAGTTTTGTTTTGATTTGTACAATGTACATCATGGAGAGATACTTAATACGCTTTATTTTTATCGAGTTTTTGTATCCTTATTACACAACTTAGCACCACAGAGTTTCTTCCATATAAATAGGTAGTAGCAGTAGGTAGAGTAGTACATATGCATGTAGTTTGTTTGAATATTTTGATACGTTCTTCGGCTACAATTACAATAAATCAATAAATTTGAATAAATTCACGGTACGAATAATAATCATAATAGTAATAATAAATACGATATTATACAGCATGGATGCGACAATACGTAATTTTAATAGAGAAACACATAAATTGTTGGTGGCTTTTTTGTTTGTGGTTACGGAAGTAAAGAATAGGAAAATTACACGAGGGAGGACGAGTCTGTAGAAAAGCATTAAAAATTTATTTCTGGTGAAAGTAATCATTGTAGTTTTTTTTTAGATAAAGGGAAACGGGAGACAGAGTAAAGTTTAAAGGTATTTCTGCAGGAAAAGCAGTAGGTTTAAATCATTAAATTGGCATAAGCTTATATAAACTTTTTACTAAACTAAACTAAACAGAGCTTTTTGTATGTCGAAATACTTTACATTTCTTACCAATGGAAAAATTCGCTTACACCAACGCATCTACCATCTAACACGTTTAATGCATACTTGGCATTAGCTACACTGTAATTGTATTGCTAACTATACATTTACCTACCCTACCGCAATTGTAGAACTTGCCACATATCCGCTCTGCAATGGAGTACTGGTATTCTGACATAAATTGCAAATAAATATATATTACAAATAGTTTTTCGTGGTTTATATATAGCATATCTATTTTGTATTGTGTACCATAGAAATGGTAATTTGGTAACATTACATTAACCTGTCCTTAAATATATACTAGCATCTCACCCTTGTACCCTTAGACAATCTAGTAATATTTTGTTAACTACTGTAATTAGTTGATGCTTCTCTACAATTTACGACTTTACTTACTTTTACGGTTTACTAAATATAGCTTGAAACATACCGTTGAATACAAATGTTGGGGGAGGATTCGTATCTGTAAAATAATGCGTTGTATAATATAAATGTAGATTGATATCGATCAGTATCGGTCAAATGCGACGAGTGACACAAGGATATAATTTATAGGTTTTGTATTTTGAGTATAAATTCATTCACAGTTCATTCGAAACAAGATAAATTCACAGGATTTTTATCTTATCGTCTAATTCTTTTTCACATCACACTGCTGCATGATTTTTGTAAAATATACAACACTACCTTGCTTAGCGCCGCCTACGCCTAAGACTCTGTATCAGCCTAGTGATACCATAAATCTGCAAGCGTTGTAGTTGTAGTCTTTATACAACGAAAGCATGTAAAGAATGTAAGTTACGGCGAGTTAAAAATAACAGAGTTGCTACCGGTGATTTTTCTAATTTCGGTGCGATGGTCGATAAAGAAATCATTTTCTTGATTACCATTCTTCCTCTCATCATCACCCCTATGTACTGTTTGTCATTGAAGGAGTTTAACTATCCTTGACACTATTGCACATCTTTACTGGACATACATATCCTCTTATGTTTTTGGTCCACTCTACTACAATGAAGCAGCAACAATATGATTTGAAAACTTACCGAAATTTAGGGTTTTCAGCGTGCCACTCATGCAGCGTTTATGTGCGTAAGCAAACAGAAAAGGCGGGATAATCTGCAACGCAAGCAACGGAGAGTGATTGAACTGGCAAACCACGCTGTTATGTTATGGTGGTTTGGACATAATTTTCTTACATATTTTCTTAGACGCGCAGCAGTGATATGCAGCGTGTGGATATTCTAGTGCGTGTCTGTAAAAATGAATCGCGTAACTATAATTAAATATAACCTTACATAACTACTTACAATCTAGCTGTACACATATGTGTGTCAATTAAATTACTTTGCACAAAAGTGAGATCTAAAAGCCACGCATGCATGTAAATGTTACGTTTGCGTTATGTAAATTTTTTAAAGTACACCAACACATACAACAAAATTCTAACAAGTACTATCGTGTTGCCCTCTGCTATCAGCCTGTCGTTTTCATTTCTGCACAACAGGAAGGCTAGCAGCCACAGGGAACAGCAAGGAGGCAGCAGTAGGTAGCCCTTTGTTTACATAGCTTAGGGTTTGAAGTTTGAAGCCATTTTTGGCCATCGCTATCATGGTACACGCACAAGCTTACCATGAACCTATCTAGAAAGTATACCTATTATATATCTATCCTTGTCGGCCGTGCCCACAACAATACTTTAACTCCTTTTCATAATTTTGTTTTCCATTTCCGGTCAATCAATTTATTTACTTACATAACTGTCCATATTTACACTCTGCAATACTTACGTA
The DNA here is from genome assembly GCA_027744055.1 of Callyntrura sp. NNG-2020. Lineage (NCBI taxonomy): Eukaryota > Metazoa > Arthropoda > Collembola > Entomobryomorpha > Paronellidae > Callyntrura > Callyntrura sp. NNG-2020. Next base: position 6,576 of record JAHZNE010002013.1, read on the forward strand.
CCCTGCCGGCCTAACTTCCAGCTTTTTTTTATATCATCGTCGTCCTCTTTAACATCAATCATGCACAAGCGTGGCTAAAACTAAAACTAGCTGCTAATTTACATTTGAAAGCGATATCATTGCACATTAGCGTTATAGTATATTTTATTTAGGGATATCACACCTAAATCGTTATATTATTTCTTGTTCCGTTTTAAACATCTAGGCAGCATGGCAGCAATAATTTGTTGGTTTTTAGTCCGAAGAAATAAGTTGTTGTCACTAAGAGAGTTTTGCGCATACATTTACTTGCCATTGTATTCGGTAATTTAACTACATACTCGGCATAATGTGGACCTATACTTACTGGTTGCAAGTTGCACCAAAGATTATGTAGTAATAGAATGGCGAAAGACAATTTTCAGCTACTTGTCATAATCATAATTCTGAACTCCTCATATTTAATATGAAAATGCTGCCAGAATTTGTCCCTCAAAGAACGCTACTTTCACTTCACAGGGTTGTTACACTTGTAAATAAAGTAATAATGTGTGTAGTAGGTATCTTCTCTACATTTACACACTGATAATCAATCCACCCAGCGGTCGCGAAAAATAAATGGCCTTAAAATATTTTTTAGAATAATTCTTTATAAGTATGCCGCAAACACGCAAACATTTATGAGAGATAGGCAGTGATACTTTAATACTAAAGCAACATTTGCATAAAGTTTTATACCTGAAACTAGCTAATAACATGTCACCAACTGTCCCCTTACAAGTTAACTGATAGCATGAAACTTCAGATAATACAGTCGAAAAGCAGTGTGCTACTACTTCCTTCTTTCTTCTTCTATCAACCTCGCTGTGAGCCCACCCACGCATTGTTAGTAATAATGGGAGGTACGCATTGCCATTTTCATTTGTTGTCATTTGAAAGGCTGTGCGAAGTTTCACAATTGGTGACACATTAATATTTTTTAAATGAACTAATAAATAAAACTGTTGCTTAATATTTGGGTAGACAGTTTACACCAACAGAGAATGAAATTGAGTGAGTGATTGTCTGTGTCATGTTGGCATACTAAATCTACAAGCAAAGAAGGCATGTTTCTATAATAAAAAAATACCATAAACTGAAATCAATTATTTCTAACAGGAACGAACGGCAGCCTATAATGCATCCTTCTCAGGGGCAGAGATGTTCATAAGTAAAAATGACACAATTACAGCAAAGTGTGTGTGTGTGTGGCCAAATCTATTTTGTTAATTGTGCTGATACTCTAATGTTAATAAAAAGAGAAATAAAATATAATGAATTCAATTACAGAAATCAACACAATTTTTAGTAGCAAATAAACATGCAAATTACGGTGAAAATCTTGTACTGTGAAGGCATAATTATGTCAATGCATTGTTGACACGGCAACCCAATACATGGTCGGTGTGTCGTTAAACTATGACCATCATCACACGTTGAATAATATGACAGAAAGTCACAAAACCACAATGAGACAAGCAGTTAAGCAACGAAATTACAGAAGGGTCTTTAAATAGATGAAGGCTGTGCTTATTTTAAATAAGGCATGCTCACACAAATGACAAAAAAGGATTGAGGGGCTCGCATTTATTGTTACAGGAAGATGTCACAACGATCAGTGCAAACTGTCAGCATGTTGTGTACAGTATGAAGCTTTGTTGGAAAAAGTAATGATTTTTAAATGCAAAAAAAGAAAACAAGGTCAGTTAAGGAATCACAACACAACAAACACAGATTGTATAATTTTTTGGAGAACTCTTTACAGTTTCCCAAACCATTTTAATAATAATAAAAGTAATAATAATATTGAATAATAATATTAATAATAATATAACGATTATTATTATTATGTATAAATGAAATGCGAACGGTTTCCAGTGTGTAGTGTAACAAAGTGTAATATTACTACATATTTTTAGACACATAAAATATGCCATATACGAAATCGATATAACAACCAACTAAAATTATGCGAGCAGGCAGAGATGATTACTGATTTACATATCAGGTATTCACACAGAGACACAGTACAATTAACATAGGTTGGCAATTTTGTTTCAATTAGCACAACATAATCGACTAAGACACAGACACAAAAACGATACAAACTGTCTTAAGAATATAAATACAATAGAGGCATTAAAAGATATTGCGACAATGTTACATGTATATAATATATTACAGGAGTGGTGTGACAAAAGTAAAAAAACTTAAACTTCCACAATTATAATCGTAATGCAGGTATACATAGTTAAAATTCCACTTCTGAATTATACCGTAAATTAATCGTAAATAACTTAAACGTTTTTTTCCTAGACGGGTTTTGTTTCCGAAGAATTTTTTTCTCTTAAAGTACCATATGCTTGTTACGAATAATATATTTTTTCTGCCTTTTTCTAGACAACCAAGTAGATGAGAATACAGTCATAATGTACGAAAACATACGCACAACATATTTACTTCTAGCAAGATAACATATTTTTTTGTAATTAAAAATTCGTACAAAACATTAACTTTGACATTGTAGAACATCGTCTGTCAGATAGAGAGAAACCATAAAATAAAACTGTATTGATTTTAACCATTTAGATATTTCAACGTTGTTAAAATAATCATAATTATCACCACCTATTATGGATGCATGTAATACGTTAGAGATATTTACTGTTAGAAGTTACAATGATTGAAAGATTATCCATCTAGAAATAAACATATATCCGCCAACCAACTTGCTACCGTGTATATTCTTCGACTCTCCTGGAAATTCTTTAAAGTACCTTGACGCAATACAAAAACGAAATTCAAAACCGTTCGGGGATGTTTCTTAGCGTTATTTCTCATCACATACAACATGTATATATCAACACTGACGGTACTTAAGTATTTTTTTTACATTTTTTACCGTAATAAACGTACGAATAAAATTGGTTTTAAAGAATAAAATTGTTCAAGTATCGAAATTCCTTTTACAAAAGCTACATTACACTGATGTTTTTATAACTTTCTCTCTATCATATTGATTCGGGTATACGGTTGTATATTATGTAGATATATATTCATAATATATGTATATATATATATATATGTGATATTGATACAATATAACTATATATATATGGATATTTCATTATCATGCACTTTTTGGTTAAAAGGTCAACACCACCATCTCACAACACTATATTTTTTTCTACATGCTACTGCGTACGTAGGAAAAAGTATTTTCTTCAGTAGTTTATTTTGCCATTTTAACAATCATAATTATAATATCTATATTACGAATATATATATTTTTCTACGGGGGATTACTTTTGAGTGAGAAAGGGGAAAGCTTGCGGTATTCTATAGCTGAGTAGCTGATAATTAATTTTCAAAAGTCGTAGGAGGAAATTATCCGAGAGTTTGACGTATGAGTAATGCATATTATATGTATACAATAAAGTTTATCGACATTCCACACTACTACTAGTAGGATCGAGTGGTATGGTATAATATGAATGGTGTATACCTACAGGTATATACAGGATGATAGCGATTCCAATATCTCTAGATATATATACTTTTTTCTTGTAGATATTTTCACAAAAGAAGCGTCTGTGTGCAAATACATTTTTGTTAAACGTTTTTCTCTGGTATATATATATATATATTTTTCTTATTATTATCATTATACAATTATAATTATGCCCCACACGTAGTTGCATATATATATAGGTATTACATCGTAATTAGTTCTCCTTTGAAATATGTAGGTATACATTTTACAAAGTAATATTATACTACATGCTAAAGTGGCGCGAGTTCTTTTCGTAGCGATTTGTTTTCGGTTATTCTTAATATTACATTAAACGTATATTTATAGTAAAACTAGAAAATATTTTAAATTAAAACTCATCATCACCATTTATCTTTGTTTCGAAATTTAACTTCTCTTTTTGCGTCCGATCTAGAATTTTTCCTTTTTCGGGAAGGAAAGTTACATAGGTATATAATATATCATGTGCCTGACAGCAGTAGTGAGTAAAAGCAAACATTTATATACTACAAAACACGACGACGGCGACGGCAACGATTGTATAGAAATTTCTTGTTTGCAAAGATTTCTCAACCAACTCGGGAAAGTAAAACGGCAGAATCCCTGACATGCACGATTTTTTCGTAACAACTATATAGTTATACATAATAATTATAAGACAAGGGTAAGATTTATATTTTTATGTAGGTATCAGAATTGCATTCTTCGTACTTTGAATTATTACATCATCAGCCCATTTTTCATATAGAAGTTTTCTTTGTTGCACCGAAGTTTTTGCAGTTTATATATCATCATCATCTTGTTCACATCGTTCATGTAGAGGCATGTGTTTACCTAACCTTCTTTTCTAAACCCATTTCGTCATGCGGAGATAATTTATCGCAACGCATGCACAGGAAACTTTTTTTTCTTCTTCATTTTAGTTTATACGTAATATAGCAATTTTCTCGCCTCTTATACATGTATACATGTTGGTAGTTGGTTTATATAAATATTAAACTAAATGAAAGATAATAGAAAAGCAAGTTGTAATTTAGAATGACAAATACGGCTTTTTAAAATTTATTACAGGCATTTTGTTCCATGTTTGATAATGATAATTCCTCTCTATATATTTTAACATGTTTCTAATTTCCGAAAGTAATTTTTATCTATTCTAATAAAAAATTTAAAATAAAAAATAAAAGGGACATTTTCATATCAATTTATTTTTCGGTTTGATAACTTTTGTCGGAGAAATGACGGACGAGGGCCGTAATGTTTGGCGTACTGTTGTAACGTTCCCTATTTACATTACACGTAGGTAGTATATATTTACGGTCGAGTTTTCTCTTCCTGATTGTTTTATGCAGCGAGATTTCGTTCAAAAATTACGTATTATGTAAATTTTATTTTTATGCAGTTTTGTATTCTTTATTACAGACTCTAAATAATTGTTTTAAGTAAAACTCCAGTTTTCATTTTTATTCTTTTTTTAATCGTAAACATAGTTTCATGAAGCGGTAGTATCCAAGTAGTACTAGAGTTATGTAAATAGAAGTAGTGTGTGTTTTTACTTGCTCTCCTCCCTTTTCCTCCTTTTTTTGGGAAACAAGAGATTTTGGTTACGCACGGTGCCGTCATTTTGTTATTTTTTATATCATTAACAAGCGATTGAGTCAGTCATTACATTTATCACAGATTTACATATACACATATATATAGAGATAGATAAATATACGCCATACTATGTATATTCCTTTTTCAAAAAGCTTTTTTTTGTATTTGATTTCCAGTTGTTATCAATACCATTTCTGCAGCAGCGCTGTCGTCGCCAGAATTAAGGGAACCGCTTGTATGTCCGCTTCTGTTATCCCGTTAAATGGTATAAGCCAACCCAACAGAATCGGGGGAAGATTAAAGAGTTTACTGCCGCTCATAAAATGACTTAATAATATTTTGCCCAGCATAGCAATCACTGTGAGTGAAAAAGTTGTTAAATTTGCTGCTTTTTTGGAACTGCATAGATGAGCAGGTTGCCCCACTAGGTGTATATTTCATATGAACGAGTCGTCTCTTGACAAGTACTTTCTCCTACCAAAAGGGTTCATTAAATATCTTGTTATTGGTCGCAGTCGGCAACATATTTTTTGCAAAGTTAAGAGTATGCATGTTTTTATCAACAACCCCAAACAAATGGCTAAATACGCATGCATGTGCGCGTGGTCTGCAAAACGGAATAAAATGGAATGCTTTCCACTTTATTTTGTTGGTGTTTATTTTTAAATCATCTCCAGCCTAACCAATCCGCGAGCTATTTCTAATGTTATTGTTTCCATGTTAGCTTAAAAGCGTGTACTGAGCACCGTCTTTTCCATATCCTTCGTAGCTATCAGAGGCAGTAACAGTCAGTAAACAGCTTTGCTTGTATTCCCGCTAGCGGGAGGGAACACATTAAAAATAGGTCATCAAGTCATCATAAATAACTCTCACTGCAACAATCAACAGTGAGTATACAATCTTTTACAGTTGCAGTCATTTTCCCATTTTGGAAGAACTGCATTTTTGTTGGGCTTGTAACTTATAGTAACCACCTGTGCTAGTATAAAGGTGCATTAGTTTCCTTTCTCTATTTTGTTATCTTTTTATGTTTACTGCCCCATTCTCTCTTTTTTTTTTATCTATTTTAGATTTCGGCTTAGTTAACTCTTCTTCCAGTTTACCTGTTCTATTGGTGTATCTTGTACACATGTGGATATACATGTAGTATGATCCCGTTTTTCTAATGCTAATGTAGTCGTATCAGTATTTTGGGATAAGAAAAAACCATCGTAACGTATATAGTACTCCGTTCTAATGAAATATATATATTTACACAATATATGTACTTACACATGCGATTTCTAATTCGATATATACCTGTTTAGCTTTCTCCATCATGACAACGTAGTACGAGGACCACATAAGCATGCATACACGCGATACGGCAATGCAGAAAATTGTTGATAAGTGACCTATCACAAAAGTTGTATTTTGTTTCTTTCAGAAGACCAAAAAATCCGTAGAAGAACCGATGAAACCTATTGGCAAAAAATTGGCGACGACGCGACGAGAATTTGTAGTATTGAATATTTTCTGTGCTGTATATATGTAGACATACATATATATATGCGCATCCTTAATGTACATACCTATATATTATACATATAATGTTTTGGCGATGGATAGATTTTGGTAGATGCACATTTGTTGCTATCATTGTTTTACCATAATTACGTTTTGTCTTATGATGGTGGTGGAAACGCTTTTAAATATCATATTATAACCAGGCTATCATCATACTGGTTTAATAGTCCAGTGGTACCGGAAGTAAAAAATGCCGACGCTGCTACTGTGGCCACCACTGGTGTGATGTTTCCCTGTAGTAGGTAGGATAATGGAAGGAAGTTCCATTCTTGAGTGTAGTCAGGTTGTTGTTGTTGTTGACGATGTAGATGCTGATGGTGTAGCAGTTGTTGCTCTTGTAGCTGTAGCTGATGATGATGGTGAGAATCGAGAGAGATCATAATCAGAAGTCCTTGTGTCAGCAGCGAGAAAATGATCAACTGACATTTAACGATATCGGACAGAGTAGCTGATTGCATCGAGTTCTGTGACGTATTGTTATCATTATCATTACCGTTAATAGTTATAATGTTAAATATGTTCCGTTGTCCCTTTGGCCAGGGTCACCGCCAAACACATTGCCAGACGAAAGAAAATATTCGGCGGAAGAATGCAAAGCAAGAGTGGAGCGATGGACAGGTTTCCTGATTATTTGGAGGTTCGGCAAAATCAATCGGCTCCACCTCTGGAATCACCCAGGGATCGTAGTCTGGGCTTCCGCAAGTTGTTGAAGGACGAATTAGTAGCGGGGCTGGCTTTGTGTCAAGACGGTACACCCTGGCCTTATCTCAATCCCATTGGTTCTCTTTCACCATGTGCGCCAACTCGATTATATACTTCCCCTCTTTGTACTTCTGACTAGATTCGAAGGCGTGTTCCTACATAAAGAAAAGGTAGACAAAATCGGTATTAAAGACTCCTGTATTTTACTAGTCTATCTCCACTGAAAAAGTTTCAGGAGATGGTACGGTTAGGCGTTTTCGCTATCTCTAGCTCCCTTACATATTTCCAACCCAGTGTGGTACGACAGCATTCACAGTATATGTCCGCCACTGCATGAAGTCCTGTTAAAAGGACTCTCTCCTCAGCTGGGCCACACCCGACGTTGACCCTTTAGATAAAAGTAAATGGAACTGTAAGTATTTTTCCATCTTAACGCGCCCTTTCACAAAGCTTAATGCTTCTTAAGACATTATATTGATTAGTTCATTCCAGCGAAAGGAAACTTACACAGAATTGAAAAGGTATGCACGACCTTGGCTTCCCTGAAACGACTGTAAAGAAATAAAACCACATTAATATGATTAGGTCTCCACCTCATCAAACTTCTTTTAAAATACTTTATATGCAACCCTTGATTAATTCAATGACTACAAAGAACGTTCTTTCCAACCCTGGATTTTCTGACATTCATTACAACTTTTTCCCCTCACGATCAGTCGGTGCCTAGTGTGGGCGTAGAAGGCAATGATGCGCGTTAATATTATAGCTCTGTATATCAAAGCAAGGAAGAATTATGTTATGCAAGAGCGGAGTTTTCGCAGTCTCCATTATGGCTACCTCGCACGATATACGTCTCTACACAGCGCACAGAGGATCATTTCTTCCTCTCCTTTCTTTTTCGCGAAAAAGCGAAAAGTACAACGAACGATGATAATCTTGCCTGTCATCGTCAAAAATATGTTAGTGGCCTGCTACTAATACTACCTATCAATGGGTTTAATTTTGTAAGTTGAATGCATCCAAAGCAAATGCTTTCTATTCATGAACTTTTTCTTTCAGACACTCTGTCTAGCTCCTCCATATCGGGTAGATAGCATGTAATAACGAGTGCGTTGTAGAAAGAAAATTAGGTAGTACGTATATTAACTGTATAAATGAGCATCGTCATGTTTATACAGAGAGAACATTTTTCATGCCACTGGTAGTTCTGTGGTAAGAGGAGAAGTTCTCACGTTGCCCCTTACTCAAATTCTACGTTTGTATATATGCTACTTGCTTTCTCCTGGAAGAGTGAGTGGAAGAGTAGTGCTTTTTGTATGCTTCGTACGTTGCGTGGTATATAAGGGGGAAAAGGTAACTCCACTTTTGACCTCTGTGGCACCCATGCAGGTAATCACATAAACGGATAAATAAATAGGTGAACATCCCTAGAAGCCCCAGTAATCGATATTTCAAAATTACTATTCGTTCACGAGATATTGTTTTAAGCTGTAGCTGTATCATTTCCAATTTCCGGTTTAAATATCTTCTCATTTCTCCCAGACTTAGATATGGTAAATAGGTAGGTTAAAAGTTTTTTCAATGAAACGGTAGCGGTTTACTACCTCCTATAACAATTTCCACTAGAGGCATATGAAAAGTTTAAAATTTAAAAATTCCAATCATTGAATTCATTTTGAGTCTTTTCGCGAAGGATTTTATGGCTTCTCAAAAGAGTTCCAATTTCCCATACTTTGCACAGCTCATAAAAAGTTTATTTGATTTTTTCTCTTTCAATACGCCATACTTCTAGTGGAGCTACATTAACTATAATATTCAAACTCCATATTACACACCATGTCCAAGCAGAATGGCAATTGACAAATTCTACTACAGCAACATGGGATCATATAATTTTGACTCTCTTTTTCTACCCAAGTAAATTTTATAAACAGATAGCATCCAAACATCTACATTTATATTGTCGTTTTTTTCAGTTGTCAGCTTGGGATTCCATGAGAATCCCCCAAAAGTTCAGGAGTAGCAACGATATAGTAGAAGGTTTACCAGTTGCCACTCTGTCTGACATCCCAACAAATAGAGGAATAACGACTAAATTGAGTTCTTTTGTTGACTTTACGTATAAAGCAAGTTGAAGAATCCACATAATTTCCATGCCATATTGCAGTAAAAGACTTTCATTTAAATGCAAAGAACTTTGCTCAACATAAAAGTTATGAAAATAAAACAAACATAAATGATAAAGTGGATAAATTATTAACACACATCCATAAAAGTAAGTGCTGTGAAATTAAATTTATAAACATGAACGCCCACAAAGTCGGAACGACGGGGAAAATGCAAAGATCGAACCAATGCAATATAGAGAAGAGAATAGAGACTCTCTAAAAAAAATTTGCCGTCCTTTAACTTCCAACCGTACAGAAAAAGTACCAACATCAGCCCCCGCAAAGTTTGAATATATCGCATCCCACAAAAAAAACTGATCAAAAGTACGCAATCACTTTTTGGATAATTTAATAAAAAGGAAATATTCGCAGGCACTTCCAGCTATATAGCTTTATTTGAAAGGGAAGATGGAACTCGCTAAGCACTAGACCCACTCCATATTTATGTGCACAATGTCATTTTCCCTAAAAATCCACCACCCCCGTCGGATGTGTGCGTTTCCTTTATTATTACGTTATGGGTGTGTGGTACATTATACGAAAATAATGGAGTTTGGGACTAGCACAAACAAACTTTGCCCTTTCTCCGTATTTTCCTTCCTGCAGTAAATAGACAATTCAGCCGTCGTTCTTGAGCATTAAACGTAATAATAACAATAATAATCCGAAAAGATAGATGGGACAAAGCGAGCCGGCACGACAGCAATGCAATTTTTCGGACGAGAATATGAAATGCAAGGCAACGGCGGCGGCGGCGGCAACCCAAGTTTTGGTGGTAGTGAATCATGATAATGATGATGTTGATGCAGGACCTTCCCTCTCATTCTCTATATTTCTTTCTCTCCTTCACCGCAAGTAAGTACAGCAAATAGGGATTTTTATGGGAAACAGAGAAAAGCTGAAAATCGATTGTCCTTGAAAATGCCTATGTATTCCGACCACTATTCTAACCCTTCTACCAACTACTTTTGGCAACAGAAAACTAACCCACTCTACAATGTTTGCTGCTGCTACTACCGCAACTTGCACCGCTTCTCCTGCTGTTAAGCTGTCCAAAAAATGTTTCTACTCTGCAAAAAAAAACGGTTGGCCAAGCTAAGAAAAACGTTCATGTACAAATAAATGGGAAAGAAAGAAAAGAGAAAAGCGAGTTTTCCTGCCTCTAAGCAATTCCTGTGAACATGTACATCACTTGGCTTCCCACCTCTACCACTATACTAGCTTGCAGTGAGTCAGGAATTTATAAAGAGAAAGGAAAAACGAAGTTGTTAAGTAGAGACGAAAGAGAAAAAAGAGAGAAAAAACTGGATCGTACAGTCATTCTACTTTCCCTGAAAAAAAATGTATAAAGGAGAGGCCATCATCCTCGCTAACGTCCACAATACTAAATGCATATCAAGTTAGAATATGTCTACATAGTAGTTAGCTGGGTTCACAGCTATAAAAAAAACCAAGATGCACCCTTGAAATAGTGGAGGGAGTAGACCAAAGTGAGTGAAAGTTAAATAACTTGAGGACAAGAAGAGAACAAATCTCAGTGCATTAGCTGCTTTATGTGTAGGTGTATACCATTTGTGTAGACATGTTTCACACTTGCGATTACAAAAAACGGAGAAACCCCTTCCTTCCTCGTTTTTATGCACAAGTACCTTACTGAGAGAACACCCAAAAAATTATCCTAATCTTGCCAATCTTCTGCGGAAAACTTGGTGAGCGTATTGGCGCGACTACTTTACAGGAAAATATATGGAAACGATGAAGGGGATAATGGGGAAACCGTCGACCAAAGAGATAGGAGTATGGCCAATAAATTGAGTATTTCGTAATTGCTGATCTATTTAAAATACAGGATAATGGGCAGAAGTGGGTAAAATACAATTTAGTTGCAGCGGGGGGAAAGATGGCAAAGATAAAATAGCGCTCTTTTGAGTCTCCTGCCAATTTTTCCACCGTGTACCTACATGATAACCACCTTTTTACGTACGTAATACCACTTACTTCTCTCATTATATGCACCACAGGATTTTTTTTATTTTGTCGAAGAAAACAGCCACCCACGTTTTCCTAAGAAACTCCTGCTCTCACCCGTTCCACATTCTTTATACTATTCATACATCATTCTCATCATGATTCAAGAGGTTAGTCGGAAAGTACTATGTGTGTGCATGCCTACTGCTAATTTCGGCGCATTAAGACAAAGACCTCATCATGATTCAAGAGGTTAGTCGGAAAGTACTATGTGTGTGCATGCCTACTGCTAATTTCGGCGCATTAAGACAAAGCTGCAAAGAAGGTGTCTTGACAAAGCCTAATGGATTTAACAAGTTAGTTTGGAGAGGGAAAATGAGAGGAGGGAAAACGCGAAATGCTGCCTGAGTACTTTGCAGAAATTCTGTCAAACAGATTTACGATTAGTCATGCCTCATGCTTGGCTGACTGGTAGGGTACATTCTCATTCTTACGGGTGTCGGGTCAGGAAGTGGGAAAGGAGTTACACAAAGAAACAAAATTGGGTTTGGGACAATCATGATGACGATGATGATGATGAGGATGATGATTCATAAAAATTAGGAGTAACGTAACAAAATAAGGTTTAAATTGTACACCATCGCATCGTGAAATATAATCCACCCGACAAACGGGATACGCTTTTCAAAGAACGAGGAATGCTTTAGGCAAACTCTAATTTCTACCATCGTCATAAGGAAGTTTTTTTTTCTTTGTGGTTGCCCACACGTACCTTTGAAATGAGCTCATCATGATTGGCCAGATGAGCTCTACAGTGGACACAGGAATAGAACCGGTGGCAGTTGGCCAGGTAGGCCTGAAATGTTTTCACCATTGTTCCGCTCTTTAAGTTTTGTTCACCCGTGGAAGGGTGTCTGAAATGGTCAACCACCGCCAGTGCTGAAATAGAAAAAAAATATGGACACAATTAATTCTCTGTGAATATGCATAAACTCATAAATAAAATATCTGCTGGTGATGGGGAATGCAAAGAGGATGCCAACGTTAATGGCAATATTGCGCTTGATATCCTACACTTCAGGGTTACTACATTTGCTTTAATTTTCTCTGCCTCGGAAGCACTTTTCCCGTCTAGCAAGTTACAGGATGGCAGGTGGACGCGCGCACACATGGAGCGAAAGAGAGAGAGAGACGTGAACTATAATGCGCCATTTTATGGCAATGACGCCACTGCCGATGCCGACAGTGGCTTTTACAATGAATAATGTCGAATACGCGGTAATGGTATGCTGTATTTTATTTTCAAAATATCAATTTGCCACTGGCTGCTATTGTGCTTGGCTGCTGCTAAAAGCAGTATAAATTTTCATTCTCCTTCTTACTATTAATGGCAATAAAATGGTGGTTTTGCATTTCCCATGTTGCATGTTTCTCTTCATCTTCTCCCCTGTCCTTCTACGTTGTTTCGTTCACACATTTTGCTCCCAGACTCACAACTTAAAAGAAAAGTAGAACGGGAGGAACGTTCATTATTATTACTTATGTACCATGCTTCTCGTCGAGGTGCGGGTGGTTGGTGTTGGTGTGTGCTACAGAGGAAGCAACGACATGACATTATTATTATCACTACAAACGAAGCTGAACGTATGTGTGTACAAAGGAGAGTTCTGTGTTCACTTTCCTTGAAACTAACCATCACCTGAGTATCACGTAATCATGTATAACACGCCTCTCTCAATGTACTAGCTTGTTTGCAGGAATTCAGCATTACATGTCCCTCCACCTGCCTTCCCTTTTCCGCCTCACTGTCTTTGTAAGTGAATAGACAACACGCTCAAGAAATTTTGAAACTCGTAAAAATCGTCGTAAAATCTAATTATCACTGCTCGTCAATCTCTTCTTTGTCTACGCAGTGCAGCGGCGACAGAATATGTGTTCTCTTTTTCTTCTTCTGGCAGGTCTGTACACACCGTTGAAAGGGACCTCAGTTTCAAGAAAAGGGATAAAAATTACACGGACCCATGATGTTACTTTCATAAAACTCCATTTAAAGCTGGGTCTCTCCGGGTCACATGTCACACTCTGCCTAAGTACAAGTTGCTGTTTTTCTGCGTAAAACAACGTTCACTTGAATTCTACTTTGCCCATAAAATCCCCTTGTTCAGAACCAACGACATTTTAACGGGGGAAAATAAAACTTTCTTTACGACTTCTTCTTTCTCCCAGCGCGGGCTCACTTAAATCATATAAATTATGGAAATGAGCCAGTTAAGTCAACTCAGGTCAGTCCCTTTTGGTTCTGATCCAGAAGAATAGAAGCATTAGCACTAGTCCTGGCTCTGTGTGGTGATACCGGGTACCCTCCACACGGCTATCATCCAAGGACACACAATACTAACAAATCTTATCTACCTTTTCTCGGCCATCACATTTTCGTTTCACAATTTTATCCCCCCTCTCTATCTTCCCTTTACGGCTACCACTCCACTTTATTTTATCGTTATGCACACTGTTTGCTCTATAAAAAATTTCTTCCTGCATCATCTCTACAAAACCGAAAAGGCAGCAGCATTGGCGCGCTGAAATGCAGAAATTATGGAAAACCTTGACAACTATTATGAAAGGAAAGTTGGGGTAGAAGCAGGGGCAGTTGTGAGTATGATTACACTTAATGGACTGGTCGTTAATAAACTCTCAGCAAAAATTGAATCCTCTTCATGAGCCTTTGTTCTCCTCTGGTGTGGCGGAGGACTCAGATATAAAAGTGTGACACTAAAGCGAATATTTGTCCTTGTCCGCTAACTAACCACCTCTAGCAGTACCTGGCACGTTGCTTCTGGCACCCCTATTAGTGTTACTCTAAACGCCAACTGAATAACAATAACGAGACCATGTATTTGCGAATGGAGGGCTTTGGAAAACATTTTCCGGGACTAGTGTGCATACGCGTAGAAATAATGCCAACAGCAAACACATGTGTCTACTACGAGATTTTGCAAGAATGTGGATGTGATGTGCTCTTTGTTGGGGATGAGTACCCTTGATATTGTCGGGTACAGCATTTTGTATCTTTCAGGTTGGCTTGGCGCGTCATCGTCTCTGCTGTTTGTGTTGTAAAACCTGCCTTAGGCAAAATTGCCATATCCTTCCTTCTCTTTCACTCCGTCTCTGTCTCTCTCTGTACCAAGTAAACTTATAGAAGTCCACGGTAAGCGTAAAAATGCTAAATGCATGAAGATTGCCAAGATCATCTCCACTATCATGATAAATGACAGGTCGTGCAACGCAATTAACTTTTGTTTCTCCGAGAAAACTTTACATCGCGTTCTCATCTCACTCTTTCCCTGATTATTTAATTCAGATTTGATTTTAACAACTTTTCCCTAAGCTGTCTCTCCGTCATTACTACTACGTTTTTGGAGAAGATCTAATTATACTGTTGTCTCCTTACACTTTTATTATGCTCTACGCAGCAAAAGCTCTCAAGAAACTTTTCTGACTGCCCCCTGTCGTTGTGAAAACTGTCACAAGGAGATTTCGTTGAAAAGTTTACCACATGTTGTCTTTTCGTCTTTTTCTACGGAGAACAAGGAGTTAGCAAATGACGATGATGGTGTTTCCCAGTCTGTGTCAAAAACTAGACTAATTGCGAAACATGAAAAGACGGGAAAATTTATACAGCGTAACGAACATAAATGTATATTTTGTACATCTGTTTTTATCTATAAGTTATTTACCTCAACGTTGCACTGGTCACTGCCAGTGCCTCAGTTCAAAGGAAGAAAAGGGGATAAAAATATAACGGGCTTTTTCCCTTCGTTGGTGGTTGAGTAATGATGACAATGATGCGATGATGTTGATGATGATGATGACGACGATCAGGCAGGATACTCTGCAGTCTTCTCTTCTCCTTTTTTGTGTCTCCTCCTCGAGCTCTTTGTAGATTATTACATCCAGCAAACCGCTCTGTTTATCCTCTCTTTCTCTCTTTTCACTAACTGGTTGTAGTAATGGAAAAATATGACTTGCTGTGCTTATTTGTGGTGAAGACGATGACGCTCGTGGGTAAAATGTACCGTTTCTGTCGACAATAACAGCAAGTCAAAGGGAAATATAAAAAAAGAGGAAAAAATACGACGTGTTCGTTTTGTATTTATTGTTATCTTGATGATACTTTATAGGTGGCTGATTTCCTGTGTTTGAGTGCACTCTATCATCAGTCATTCATTGAGTCCGTCAGTCATTCACCACCATCACCAGTTCTTGCACAGTATCAACATCACGTTTCCCTCTGGTATGTTTGGGTTCTTTCTTCATGCAACATTTGCACTATTGCAGGTGGGTAATTTTTGCACATGTTATCTCTTGAAAGAGTGCAACGAGCAAAACAGCTCACGGAACGCGCATCAAAATGTACGTTTATGCACGCATACCCGCTATCAAGCAAACTGCCGTATGGTGAGGGAGAAATGTGCGAAAAAATATTAAAATAGTCTACGAAAAAAATAAACTATAAAGTTGGCTAATTCCTTTTTATCCTCTGTCGTCGTTTCTTCATGATGCACTAAGAATATGGACGCGCCACTGTATCGTAAAATGTAAGTCTGATAATGACAGTACTGCGTAGTAAGAAAAGAAATACTATTTTTGTCGACTTTTATTTTGAGTCTGCTTCCCACATCAACACGTTGTTAATAATTTGCGCCACGACGACGGCTATTTCACTGGCTGCAACTCTCTCACCACCTCTTTTTCTCAACAGTACCACCACAAAACAAAACACCTTGCCTCGCTCTTCTCCTGGGATGAAATGGACTCAGCAGCGATATTAACAGCAGAAAAGGGACAATAAAATGCAATGGCAACGCACTTCCCCGATTCTTTTCCCCTTCTTCGTCTTTCTTCCTTCTTGAAAAGAGCAAAAACTCCACAGCAGACAAAAAAAGTAGCGGTAGTCACGCTCGTCCTCCTCCTCGTTCTCGTCCGTCAACAAAGGATTATATTTTTTTCTTCAAAAAATACAAGTTTTCTTAAGCTCAACCCTTTCGTCTTCGTTGTGCAAAAAAAATCCTTAAGATCAGCAGCCGAAAAAACGAACGTGTTTAGTTCTTGTCTCCCTCTCTAGCTCTGCTCTTCTTCTATTTTTCTCTGTACTTGTTTTTATCGCCTCCTCCTCACAAATGCTTCTTTCTTTCTTCTTCGCGTAATAAAATGAAACAGCCAGACCGACGTATGACTGTGTATTTGACTTCTTGCTGGAGGAATATGATGATGTAAGTATACACGCCAGTTGCCAGTATATCTATTGAGAAACAACTCTTTAATAATTCTGGGGCAACAGAGAATAGGATAAACGCTGACGCTGCTGTTGTGCCGTTCCCCTCTATGTCAAGTATGCAGCGTAGACGTCTTGTTCTCTCTCGCTTTGTTGCAGATTTACCGGAACTTTAATAACTGTTTCCTCGTCGTGCCAAGCAAAATGCAAGACATGCATGCGTATACAGAGACGCTAGCACAGCAGAAAAATCCGTTCAGTATTCAATATAGTACAGTAGTAGTACAGGGGCAATACAGATGCAACAGGGTCTGTTGATAGTGTGGGTACAATTCACGCTCTTTTCTTTCAAATAGAAAAAGAAAATGTTCGCTTCCCTCTTCCACTATATGCACAAGACTTCAAAGTAGTCTGGGGGAAAGGCTCGACTGCCGAAGGATAATGTTGAATGTTGGTAACAAAGAAAAACGAGAGGGACTGGCTTCGTTTTTGGTTTTTCTTACTCCCCTCTTCTCCTTCCTTACACAACGGAGAGGAGGAGGATTCAAATCTGCAATTTGCTATCTGTTCCTTGTTTAATCTGTTTGTGGTCGTTAGATTTTTCCTTGCTGTCTGTTGCTGTTATTGCAGCACGGCTCCACCAACAAATATTCTCTCGCACAATCTGTCATTCGCACTAACACCTGTCCCCTGTCAATAGAAAAAACAACATGAAAATATTTTAGACTTTATAGACAAGAAATATAGGTAGACACGCAAAAATATCGTGGCATACAAAACTAAACTGCCTTTACTACCATGCTGTACTAAATCGACTGTTGTTGTTGTTGTTGTTGTTGTTGCTGCTGCTGCTGCTGTTCAACCAACTACAATCCCCACTGGACGACAACACAATACACACTATTTTGTCATTGTCATAAAAAAAATAAGTAAATAAAACGAGCTGCATAATAATAGCTTGTAATCGAGGAATGGACAGTTAGTATTACTGTTTTATTGCTAGGGTCTGGTATTAACATTAGCTACTTGTTCAAACGTGTACGTGTGTACGTGCACTTCATTATTCACTCTGACTGACAGACACACAGAGGAAAAAAAATCGCTGATGATGAATGAGCCTGACGGATGAAAATGAGCCCGTAATGCATTTATTATTATAGGGACGTAAACCCAATGTGTATCTCGTATGCCTTTAGATAATATGCGTAATAATTCGCAATGGCCACCGAACACGACATGCAACAGAGAACAGCGCGGCGCAGTTGTAGTAGAGCGAAAGAAAGAGAGAGAGAGAGAGAGAAAATTAAACGCCAATTAAACATCAACATCACATTTATAATCATCTTCGTCTTCTACATCAAAACAACACCAAACAACAATAAGTAGTATAAATAGCTACTTTAATACAACTATATGTTCGTCATTTGAGTGTGTCGCAATTTCGAACAGCTCTAAATCATGTACTTTGTTACCCTTAAGTAAATCCTCCCAACAAAAACATTGCCTCTCTTTTTGCTCACATTTACACAGGTAGGTATGTTAATATGCTCGTATTTTGTTATCATCATCAACTTTAAAAAGAGCAGTTCATCAAGCACAACGAGCTACGCAGATGGGTAATATATACATACATGTTTTTACTCGTGTGTACCATACACTCAACAATTTTACAAGTTATATTTAATGTTGTGTTGTGTGTGTGTGTTTTTTTTTATCGTAAAATTATCATTTTTACGTAGAACTTGTAGTAGTCGTAGTAGTAGTTGTAGTAGTAATATAGAGGCAAAAGCAACTGAACTTTGCATACATATTCAACATTTATAGCTTTATCCGCACGTTTTTTTTAACGAAACGTGCATTTGACTCTCGAATGTAAACACAGGGAGTTCTACTGCAAATGCACACCTAGAAATGTAGAGTGTATCATCGTCGTGGATAGAAAACAACATCAGTGTAGTAATTTCGTGGTATTTATTATTTGGCAGAGATTTTGAAATAAACTACTGTTGTTGTTGCTGCTGCTGCTGTTTTCAGTTAGTTCATAGCGTATTGGCATATATGGGCTGGGATGTGATGTTGATGATGATGATGAGAGATGATCAGAGAGGAGGGAGAATAGATGTTGAACCAACCAAAGCAATCTTACAGGTCGCAGAGAGCCCCAAACCAACAACAACGGACGTAGTATATAATATAGCAACATCAACACACAGATTTGGCTTCAGGCAAAATGTAGCAGCAAAAGATTGTTGTGCGTCTTCATGCCTGAAGCCTTGTTTATTCATTAAGACAAGGCGTTATACGTACAAAATACGCCGAATTCATTCTAAAACCAAGCGGCTCTTTAAATACAACAGCGCAAAAGCCGTACTTAGTACAGGCCTTATTGTTATTAGCTATACTGTGAATATATAACTCTTGTGTTGAAAGTAATTGCTCCGTTCACCGGTGAGCTTCTGGTGCTGACATTAATTACAGTCAACGTACATATTTAAGCCGTAAATATGTAATAATTTGTGCAAAAAGATGAAAGGGGTAGAATTTGCTAGCTCTCTACTAAATTACGACAGTCTCCGAAGGTGCATACATTTTGCAGCCGCCTCCTTTAGAGAAAATACGGTACACATGTAGTTTCTAGTTACTCGTCGTCGTCGTCATCGTGAGTAACCGTTGTCGTTATACTGGTGGTAATGGTATTGGTAATATAAAGAATGATGATAGTGCGCATCATGACGATGTTCATTACTTTACCATTGAAAAATATAGTCAGTTTACGTGTCTACCCACTACCTACATATTTGGTTACCTTAAAAGCATTGCGAAGTTTAAGTGTTAAGACGGTGATGGAAAGAGCGCGAGGATCAGCACAAAAATAATTGTAAAGACAGGTACAGTGCATGGGGGTAGTATCATTTACCTGTGTGTCTTGAAATGCATGCAAATATGCAAAATAGACGTTCTTTGCCGAGGAAAGAAAAGAAATAAATACTAGGATAAGCATGGAGCATGACGATGATGATGAATTGTGATCAGGG
>JAHZNE010002014.1:0-11157 GCA_027744055.1 Callyntrura sp. NNG-2020
CCAATTTAATGTATGATCATCTTGGTACGTTTTCAGTTGCTTACATTCCAAAAGAAGCAAACTTAATGGGGCATCGTGAGAACTATTTTTGTTTGAAGGTTACCTATGGAAATGGCGCACTTACCTTAACCGAAGTAGTGCATCCATTCCAACAGTGGGTTCGTCGAGGATAATTAATTTTGGGGAGTGCACCAGCGAAATCATTAAAGAAACGCGACGCTGTTGTCCCCCGCTGAGGGATTCAATCCGGGCTCCTCTCTTACTTTCTAACTGGGTAAGTTCCAATAACTGTTCCACGCTTTCCAACAGCTTCACCATGGACATTCCATGAACACGGCCGAAAAACGTCAAAATTTCCAGTACTGTAAACTTTCTGTACAGCGATATTTCTTGGGGCATGTAACCAATGTCTTTTCCCGGATTGGATTGCCTGGCCCGGTTGTTGTTGCAGCCAAGTACAGATATTTCTCCCGATTTCAGGGAACGTAATCCCAGGATGCAAGATATTAAGGTAGTCTTCCCACACCCGCTGCTTCCCGTTAAACCGTATCTGACAATTAAATGACACTTCGTTAAAATTTCCCTGTAATAGCCATTATGGTTGACCACTCGTAAAAGTCCCACTTACATTGAACTTTCAGCAACCGTCATGTTCAGTCCATCCAGAATGTTGTCACTTCGACAACTATGAGAATATTCCACATTCTTCGCCAACACTGCAAACTTCCCCTCCGAGGAACTCACGTTTACCCGTGTGTGCACCATATTGCCGGCACTGGAAAAATATCCTGGAGAATAATAAAAATCCTATACACTGGAAGCTGGACGATTTAAAATATAAAAACGACCTCGATCAACATTAAAAAATATTTACTGGTTTGGAAAATTACTTTACTTTCCGTGTCTATGTCAGTACAGGACAGTACAGCATGTTTTACACGATAATTAACCGATTTTGGAAGCTGAGGTATCAAAAAGGATGTATCAGCAAAAATAAGTTTGCTTGTAATAACGACGTAAGACAGGTATGACTGAACATATAATTTTAAATTGTTCCACGGTGAATATCTTTAATTTAATTCAATTTCGCACGACTTGTTCACTACTCCATTCAGATGCAACTGCAAACTCCGGGATTTTTGTCCGGATTGTATATATTTTTAAAAAAGGATGTTCGGTAGTGTACTATTAAAAACGTGTTAAACAAAACGTTTTTTCAGCTAGCATGCTTATTACGACTGCACCCTGCACCAAAAAGTTGTACTTTTAAGTGCAGCGGGGTTTTAAATACAGCTTCATTGAGACAAAATTGAATGCAAAAACTGACGTTAATATTTCGTGAGTAGATACGCGAGAGGGGATTAGACCGTTTGGGAAATAGGTAGGACGAGATCTTTAAAACGTGTGCTGTGATATGCTCATTAGAAACTTGATTAAAATTCCCTGTTAAATGTCCGTAATTTATAGAGATTGCTTACTCCTCCAGTGTATCTTTATCCTTGTTACTAATGAAGCACATAATAAGCAATTTCCCTGTTTTTAGCAAGAATTGAGGTAAATCTCATCACATACCTGCTCTTTACAAATAAAAACCCGTTGGTTCCTTTCCTCAATCAGTTTATTACTCATCGAGCATGACTACCTACACTTGTGTGCACGTTTTTCCCATTTGGCCGTGAAATTTTAAGATATTTTAAAAAAGTAAATGAGAAGCGCACGTTGTTTGTGCAGTCGTCGCGATGAGGGGAAGAAACTGATTTTCACGGTTCTATTTCTGTTATATCTAATATAGTCCAGAGGGGTATATAAGGTACAGGTGTAATTACAATGGTGCTTCATAGGACCATTATTAGGCGTACTGGAAAGTTCGCAATTTATATAATAGGATTAGGTTATTTATGGGATGTGGCACGACGACTGACGTCATGACGCATGCCAGTACTGCCCAACCGCAGAGCAGGTACAGGACCGGACAGTTTGTATTATCTGAGTGGACCATGCCAAAATGACCCCGGTTGTGCATCGTATATCGTCTGTATACATTTTCCTTAAAAGTAGGATATATCTACAGTTGTATTGTGGAATACAATGTTCATTTCATTTGCTTGTTGCATTTTTACATTGTTGCTAACATTAATGTCACGTAACTATAATGGTGACATTGACCGCTCACTATTTCTATAATGAAAGCTTAATTGAACTTCCCCCCAAAATTCGGATATTCATTACTAAGGTAGCCACCATTATGCAATTTTTGCGATTTTCATTATGCAATTTTCGAAAATTCGTTATGCAAAATTATGCAAGCATATTATGTAATGCAAATAACGTGAAAATTCAATATAAACAATAAATACAAGGCATGCAGGTTTATAGTTTACAATCATCATTTTTATGTGACATCAGGTTCATGCCATACATGGTTTTTTAAATTAAATTCTGAATGAATGTTGTGTACACAAACATGCTAGTTGCATATATCTTAACAGTATTTTAATTGATTATGTTGCTGTGACCGAGCGTTGTATCGGCCGATGAAACNACTTTACGTAACAAAAAGTTGTCCCGTGCTTCTCAATATCCATCCCACATTCATTGTAACATTCTCTATTAACGTTGGTTTAATTTTTTAAAGGTTTGTAGCACGGTCTTTAAATATAAGGTTGAAATCAGGAAGTTCAATTTTTAAATACAACCAAAACCTTTCCTCTTGCCCAATTAAAATAACCTTAACGTATACACATAATTTGGTAATGAGCGTGCTTGATCTCAACGGAATTCTGGTGCTAAAGGCGATTACTTTTAATAATAAGTTATGAAACAACGCGTTTATGTCCACACCGCAAAACCCAAATTATCAAGGTGAAATAGTAATACACCCACTATAATAATATGATAAAAGAAGTAAATTTCCATAATTTTTTTCTCACTTCCCATTCATGTATAATTAAATTTTAATAAAATAAAAATGGTTACAAAATGCAAGGAATGCGCATATCACCACTAGTATCTTAACTTAAGTGTCCGCAGCTCATGTATTATACTAAAGAAATGGATTGTTGTTTTAAACTGTAAATGAATAAGTGTGGCTGGATTTGTCCTCATATTACATTTTTCTCTTCCTAACATGAATGAAACGTTGCCTTTCACATCAGTTCCGTTGAGATTAACATCTCTCGACAACGGAAAGTGCATTGCCTATAGCAAACAATTCTAAAAATAGGTAGAGTTGCTGACATGAGGGTGAGATCCAACGAAAAAAAATGAAATGCAGAGGAAATAAACCGAATAGTAGTAAAAAAGATGGAAGGACCTAGTGAAAAGTTCGTGAAACGCATTTCCTTTGTTTTTGGAGTACAAACTTACGAGTGTTCCTTTAGTAGTTGTTTGGCTCTCGGCTCCTTTTAGCACGATAGCGAGCACGCTTTTTCAAGGAGAAAGCGACGCTGCTCTCATCTTCAGTAAAATGTACGTGTGTAGTAAACATAATATTGTTTGTGAGTGCCCATCTACCTACATATACCCATCGATTGAGTAATTTACCCGGCTTGACGTAAAGGAGAAAAAGAATACGAAGAAATTTGATACATGAACCATCATTTTTAGTAAACAGAAAAACAAGGAAACCCAAATTTTTATTCATTTATATCCAGCAGTACCCTTTATATATTATCACTTTCCAGTAAAATCTGTTTCACATTTCCTGCGATCATCGTCCCCCGTTCCCATACTACAGCGTACAGCGGGATGGGATGAAATAAAAGTACAACTTCAGTTGCTAAGGCTACCGGCAACCTAATATGATGAATACCAACTTTAGTCAAGCGAAAGCGGTTGATTGAGTACATACATCCTTTCCCCCAGTTCAGTTCCAGGTTGGCTGATGCCCTCTGAATGAATGCCCAAACAAATTGGGTTGGCTGGGGTGGTAAACTGGTTAGCGTGTCGAGTACGTATAGTTTAAGAACTTTGTACGAGCATAAAATCTCCGTAGATATTCACTTCATGCCTTCATGCCCATGGGTCGATTATTTTTTGTTGGCTTTCTCTTTTCGACTGTATATATGCAATCTAATCTCACTCTATAAATCTATCAAATTTAGCGTCCTTACTTGTACTTTTCATGTTACATATATAGGTTTTTGGACAAAGTCTTTGCAAAGCCCACTTAGTTAATTTATAAGGATGTAGGTCAGTACGACGGTGTTACATACAACAGTACCAATTGTATTATATTCCTACTCCTGTCGTTATCCATCTCTATGAAAATGAAAGGAATGTCGGGTACAACAAATGAGGAAGTGATACAAACACAAGCTATTGTTTTTCCAAAAAGGACTCGCTACATACTACATACTACTTACCATCCCTGTCGTTAGACATGCTATGTTGACGTATGTTTTTGTTTGTACATGTGAAGCTAGCTGCCAGGATACCTGGAACTTGGACGAGGGACTCGGTTTCATCTTTGTTCTTTGAAGGAGAAAAGTTTGCAGCTGTTTCTGTCATACTACGTTATGCGAATCAGCATTGAGGGAATCAAAATGGAAAAGTTTCCATTTTATCCCAATAGGACATTTCTCTATACAAACCAACTTCAAACAGACAAGAGGAACATACCAAGCAAGAAGTGAAGTGGCAAAAGCTGTTCATCCGTATTATCGTCTTTAATCTAAAGTTACACTACTTACACTTGAGCGTTTACTCATGCAATGAAGAGATTCCTTCCTGAAGATCTATCGATGCATCACGATGACTACGCACACGCAATGTTTCCTATTGTATTTCAAGTTACGCTCCATGTTCAACATTATGATGAGCTATCGTAATAATATTGCAAATGTTGCCACGCAATCGAAAGGAGGCATTTAAGGAAACCTCGTGTTTTACAGCAAGTTGGTGAATTTATCGGTGGCAATCACAACATTTAGTGGAATGAAACCCTACTTGCATATTACATTGGCTGGTATATCTTTTATTCCTTAAATCAACTGTTCTTGTCAAAGAGAAATGTGTAATCTCAAATATTGAATATTCGTGTGAATAGCTTAGTCAGTTGTTTTTAAACTAACTGTCCGAATCGAAATAAAATTATGCGATAAAAGGTTTTATGTTCCATTGCCAGTTCTACTACATACCTGGATTAATATCATTCGATGAAATGGAACGACTGCTCTGAAAATAAAAAGTTTTTGGGTACAGGTACATAATAAGTAAAATGCTGAATTCGATATCGTGTGCCCTTAAAAACCGTGACCATCCGTGCAAAGTAGGTAGTTAACAAAAATACGAGCAAATATGCGTATTGGTTGAGAGAAGGAGCTTCACAGAAGTATGCAAAGTAAAAATACTCGTATACTTATGCACAGGCATGTATTTTTGCGTTTTTGAGGTTTTTGATGACGAAGATGATATGGGTGAGTGGGTGAAGGCCAGAGAGTAGTGAACAGTGACTGACGATGCGTTCCTCCTTTAATGTACATTTCATTCACTGTTTGATTCTTGTATAAAAATGGAAATGGGACGTAAATGTTGGAATGCTCATGATCTTGATGATGGAAGGCAATCCACATTTCAAGGCAGTAAACAGAATATAACCTATATACATATACTTAAGTGTTGCCTACATAAATATACAAAGTCAGACAAGGAGACAAGGAACCCTACTTTACTTTCCTATTTCCCCTTCAACGGTTTCGGTAATGCGTTTCCTTGAGAAAATGGGTCTAAGAGACTATTACATTGAAACTAACGTCTACTATAACCAAGGAAGGGCATTATGCATGCAAGCATTTCTCTACTGAAGCAGGAAAACTGTCTACTTTTTTCTTCGTACATACACAACAGTACTTTCTCCGTTTCTTTGAAGCCATCATCATCTAAACGTACCACTTTAAAGAACATCCAAAATAGCATATATACAACCATCCCACACTGGTTCATAGAACATGCCACACATTCCAGAAACCGCACTTGTGTCACAGAAAGGAAAATGTTGTTATGTGTACTATCACCACGATCGTCCCACACATAATCAACTCAAATACGACCATTTATAAAGTAAAAAAACGCTTTCGACTAGTGTACACCCAGAAAAAACACCCCCATGTAGACGCCATTTCGTCACAAGTGCACCGAGCTGATCGCAGCACTGAAATCCTTTCGCGAGACAAGAATTTTGCACTCTCGCAAGAAAGGAAAATATACAGTGATCTATCTTAATGGATATTTATGTATGCCCATATAAAGATGATCTTGATGAAAATGGTGATGTGCTACCGCTGATGATGATTACGATGGCAGACATTTCCCGGCTTGCATTTGTTGCAGCAAGCAAATTGATGGCAAGGGAGCAAGGAAGAAAAGTGGAACAATGTGTGTGTGTCTGGCTCGGTTGTCTGAATAGTATTTTTTTCTCTATAGCAAGTAGGCTCTTAAGGGATACATCCTTCTAAAATTGACGGCGAGAGTATATCATGGGCATGAGATGAGAAAGTCAGGGAAAATAACAATATAAATAAGATGATGCTGATGCTCTTGATGGTATAGTGCCAGACAAGAGGAAATAGGAACGAGGGAGGAAGGAATTTGCTTCGTGTTGTGGAGCTCCAGTCAACAAGCAGGAGGAAAGTCGGCGAAAGGAGAAGGAAATGAAGAGATGCTCATCTGTTGGTAGAAATGATGTTGTGTTGATGAGAATGACTCCAGAAGCAGGATAACGATAATATATTTCTCCTTGAACATTTTAACCAGATTATGTGTTGTTTCCTCTATTTTCCCTTCCCTTTCACGCCGTTTATTGATTCCGATGAAAGACAAAAATGCAAGGAGCACGGACTCTCTTGATTTGAGTTTGGTCTGGGGGAGTCTGTTTGGAGTGTGTCGGTTAAGTATTTTAGTTAAACTGAATTTCTAACGAAAGAGAAAAATGTTTCAACCTCACTTGACTAGTGTGCATTCTTTTCGTAAGCTTTGTTTTTTCACCGAATTCACCAATCCATTTCCGGCTCTCTCTCGTAAAGCGAAATAAAAAGAAAAGAAAGCATTTTATTAAACAGAAAAACAGTTAAGACAACTACATGTCTACATGTTTCTCTGCTCTATACTTTCCTTCGATTTTACTCATCCAACCGAATGAATGCGACAAGACAAACAGTTTTTCCTTTGAATTGGCGGAGATGGATTCAATTGAAATTTATTTTATTCAACGAAAAAAAAACGTCGCAGCCAAACATCTAAACAAAGGGAAAGTGAAAATCGGTTTTTAGTTTCTCAAAATCGTCGAACTCAAGAAGACTCCAAGCATCAACATGCCATCTTACAAGCATCCATCGACTGATCGCAGCACCCCCCTACAAAAAATAATGTAAATCAAGGAGACAGAATGAACTGGATAAATTCTTAGAAAAACTCAAAATGAAAAATAAACCTGTTTGGAGTTGGGATTAAATGTGCGGCGCGTGCTTAGGATACATTTCTGGGGAAAATGCAATTCAATTCGTTCAACCCTGGTGTCGCCTTCGCATCCGGTAGAGAATCTCGTGAATATATACTTACACAACACTCACACCACCGGTTTGTCAATGCGCTCTCTGGTACAATATTTAATACCTAGTGCGAATTCCGTTTCCGTTAGTCAAACAAACATTACCGTATGTAAATATATTCCGTTGTTCACGACTAGAGGACGACGACGATTTTTTCACACGAAAATAGGATGAGCACACTGAAATATTTTAAATACATGGAGTCTGACACCCTATCTACGTTTGTACTCTGGCTAAGCTGCACATTATCATTCCACCCACCAACTGTTATTTAACCAACCTAAAACTGCCAACCGTTTTCACTTCCATCCATACATTAACCGTCCTTTTAAAGCAAAGGAAAAGACGCAAGATAATGGTTCAAGAAAAGTAATCGTTCTCTCAGTGGACAAACCATTCCCAACCAATTGGAGGCGTCTCTGTAAAATGTAAAAAAAAGAAACCTTCTAGATACGAAGTACGAGAAGTCTATCGCTCATCATCACCATCATCTGGAAGCTACAAAGATGTCGAATAGGGACAGCGAGAGAGGGAGAAGCGAAGAAATAAAAAATATAAAAGTCTTTATTAATATTCGCCTCCTTCCGTCTTCCCCTCCCATGCCGTCCATTCCTTTTTGTGTGAACTAAAATAATCTACGGAGTACCTATATACATAAATAAATCTAGTACCCTCGCATCCAGCTTGCTTGGGTAAGCCACACAGCAGCACACAAGATTACGACTTTCTTTTTTTTGCTATTATTATTTTTTATTCGAAATGCGCAAATAAAATCATCTTCGTCTGCCTCTTCCCTCTTTGATGGGAAAGTGATGTACACGGTGGTGGTGGAGTTCCCCTTGCGGTCACAAAAGTACTCTGAAAATAAAATATGGATGCATTCTCTCATCTTCCTGGTGGAGGAACAAAAAATCCTTTTTCATATAGTGTAGCAGAGAATTGTGCAGCCGTGTTACACACTCAATAAATAAATTGTGTTTGAGCTTTTTTATTGGCAACGCTGCTTTATTATTATTACTACTACTACTCCTTCTCCTGCTGAGAACGTTTATATATATGGAGGCAAGGAAATTGCCATTTGCTATCATCATTTGCTTTTGGTCCATTTCTGGAGATTGGAGAAACGGGTCGGAGAAAACCAAACTCGCGGGGAGGGATATCTATGCACAGGCGAGCGAGACGTGTTTCTCCTTTGAAAGAAGTGAATAAAGTGTTCATGGCTGAGCTGTTGAGCCAGCTGACCAGAACGAAGAAATTGCAAAGAACGACGACGAAGACGACGATGATGATGATAACAACAATAATAATTTCTCCTTATTTTGCCCACTCTATTATTACCCCAATATGTTTATTGGTAGGTGAACAAACAGAAGCTCAAAATTGTGTGTACGAAGGTTTGTGCAAACCTTCTTACACGGAAATCCAGTGTGTGTACTACACAAGTAGTAGCAGTAATACGTTGATTGTGATATACAATCAGATACACTGTACAAATATTAACTAAACACACAATTCTACTTCCAACTTCTGATCAGATTCCCTTTTTCCCAGTGTATCTTGTGCAGGCAACTGAATAATACTCCGACATCTTTAGTGATATTATTTTCGGTTTCTTTTTAGCCGCCGCTTGCCGCCTTAGTGTTTTATGATGCTTCCCCTTGTTTGTGCCGGATTGAAAGAGTTTTCTTGTTTTCAGAGCGCTACAACTATCCTTGGCCACTAAACTAACAGACTCTTGGCTTGACTTCACTAGTTAGCAAAAGCGCATTCCTACACGTACGCTGTGGAAAGTAATAATAATAATAATCCAAAGATGAGAAGGAGTCAGCCACAGAGCTAGATTTACTTTCGGTCTTTCATTAATCCCAACCTCGTATCCAACCAGAAAGAGTAACAAGATGGGTAAGCGGCAGATGCGGGATGTGCCTATACGGAATAACATGGGATTTTGGGAAGTTTTTTTTGCCAAGTTTGGTTGTTGTGGCAGATGATGATTCCCCTATAAGAGAACCGGCTATGTGCGGATTCTTTTGCAATGTCGTACCATTCTCTTCAGTGGAGAGGAATAAGGGAGAGGGAGAGATAGAGGAATGGAAAGACAACGCGTAATCCCTTTTCGGTTCATGGCTCATTGTCAGATAAAATATATACTGAAGTAGTATTAGCTAGCTACTCTAGCACTGGGTGTAATAATATTCCATGTTTGTTTTGGTTGGGCAACAGGAGGATACTATTATTATTATAACCGGCAGTTATTCCCAAATGGTCAGTTAGTCCGTCCGTTTTTTGTTGTGAGTCCATGAGTTTGGCTATTGTGTAGTTGATATAAAAGAGTTCAATCTATCTAGAGAGGAATATACGGATGAAGGGCTTTTTCTAGGTATTTTCCACTCTATTTTTCTGTATACAACGGGTTTTCTGTATATTACAGGCACCGCACAAAATGAGGAAAAGAAGCATTTTGTAACAAAGAAGTCAGCGTGCTTGCAAGTATATGAAATAGTATGAATGTTCCCTTACGCCCTTTTACTTGCAGGTTGGAACACGTCGTTGTTGCATGTAGGAAACGACATTGAAACAAAATGAGCAAGATATAAGCAAACAAACCAAACTTGCGACTCTTGCGAGGAGATTAAACATACCTAGACACAAGCGTATGTATACATTGCAATTTGTCCGTATATACACATTTATTCATGGGGGATATATTTTTTTGTATTTATCTACATCATTATGAATGTAGGTACACAGAAAGTAATATTGTGCTGTGCTGGTTTGCTGGTAGGTAGTTAGCCTATTTATTGTCTCCCGCGTCGACTTTCGACCGTTGCTGGGGTGTACTTGACTAAATTCTCATTTTCCCTTTTTGCAAAATAATTCCTTTGGTATTTCAGTGATATCAGGGTAGTCGACGTGGACAGCAGCAAACAGGGATTTAGATAACAACCAGACGGTAAAAACAAGGACAGGGACCGCGAGTGTTGTAATGAAAAAATATATATCTCCCTACTCCTCTGTAAATGTATTAAAATATTTGGAGAAATGACCAATGACGTAGCCACTATAAATAGCTATACCTACATAAATTCATATATACCGGACGTGCACATCCCCTCTACCCTACTTTCTCTTTGTGGTCATGCTAATAAAACCCGATTGGTTTATCACTGCCAGTTGTCATCTCTCTCTCTCTCTGTCCTCACAAGCATTAGGCATTCCTGTAAATCAATCTCCAAAGAAGAATTAAATGAATACCCAGTCGTGTGGACGTTAGGAAAACGCGATTTTATTACTCCACAATATATATGACAGAAAGGTCACTGTTTATGTACATAGTGCTGGACGCATGCTTCCATGTCCTTCGTCATTGACTTTTTCCCACCGCTTCCCGACTTCCCAAGAGTTACTACATGCTATATTCTCAAAATACTCGTTTTCTTCATTCAAGCAAAAAGTTTATATTGTGTATTGATGTGTACTATATATACACCCCTTATGGTATTTCTATATCCTACTTTTTTCCCTTGTAGTTTTTATTTGGGAACATCAACTGGGAAAATTTTTTGACAGGCATGTAGCCAACGCTTTGGAAATTTTTCCCATGTAACGA
>JAHZNE010002015.1:0-33454 GCA_027744055.1 Callyntrura sp. NNG-2020
ATCATATTCGAGGTATGGGCCCATTTGCAAAGATTTGCTTACTTTTAATCCGAGTTTTATTTCCGACCATCATATTAAAGTTATTCTGTCGTTCGTTGTGGTTGTGGTGCAGTTTAATTGTATGAACCATGAATCATGATTATTCAAGCAATCGATAATTTTGGTAAATTAATATGTATGGCTTGTTTGAAGGAAGGGCAAGTTTGTGGGTCTCCATGGGTTAATACATTTAAAAAAAATTATTGGGATGTGACCTTAAGTTCGTTGAAACTATGCTTCAACTTATGTTTTTTTCGTGGCTTCTTAATCAACGAACTTTTCGAAACAGGAGGTATCCATGAGAACAAGTTATGAACAAAACGTAGCACTGTAATTCGCCATAGTTATTTTTAACGATGTTAAATTTAAATATTGGTTTTCCTTGGGATTTTTTTTTACGTTTTACACTCATTGATTTCGTCAACATGTGAATGTTGTGCATGTTTCTTTACAAACTAATGACTAACATACATACGACTCTCATTGGTTCCAGATCTACGTTCATACAGGAACTTCGTATTTGAAATTTGTGCGTGACCTTCGAAGAATTGGATGATGGGATTTGTTTTACTGTGACTATTAAAAAAATAAAATTGGCTTATAATGGGAGGAGAGGTAGTCGATAAAAATTTGCATGGTGGTAGGAGGTATTCATAATAGGATAGGAACCGCATATTGTCATGCTTCCTGTTTTGGTCCTTCATGTAAATCCATTCGAGAAAATCTGCAATGCAATATTTCCTAGGGTATCAAAAATTTTACATTCAATAATTAATGCATCTCATTCTAATGTGCGACGCCTAAGAGAGAGAGAGAGGGGGGGGGGGCAATGCTTTATAGCCATAGCCTTTACTTTTTTCTACATATTCTAATGTGCGACGCCTAAGAGAGAGAGAGAGAGGGGGGGGGGCAATGCTTTATAGCCATAGCCTTTACTTTTTTCTACATATTAAAGTGATCGACAATCGACACAGAGTTGGTATGACACGTTCCTGGTCCCTGATCCTTGGTTTCCAAAACATTTTACGAAGACAACATGAGCGTGTGCCAAGGTAACAATGGTGATTAATTGTTTATTCACGTCATCCGTATGAATGATGGCTATCTTGTTCATTTCTTGTATTCGAAAGTGACAATGACAAATAACTTGAAGATAATGCTTATCGTCAGAAAAAAATTATTTGTGTCATTTCATTGTTTGGGGCATTGCAAGATTTTGTGTTATCGTCATTATAATGGACGCCTTTACTAGCAGCATCACTTTAGTTTCTTTTGAAAATATATTTTAAATGACGAAAGTTACATATAGAGAATATTTAGAACCATTTAAAAAAAACCTTAATATCATAATCATATAAGTAGTGATGCATTGCCCTTGTTACTGTTTGCCTCCCTATCTAAAAACTATTAGATTTAGGTTTTTCCAAACCAATGTCACCATATCTTGTGTACGTGTCACCCCTTAAAATTCCAAATGCTTCAATGCTTTGTTACATTATTGCAAACTATAAAAATCTAGAAAGGCACAAATGACACTCATTATCCAAGTAATTACGACTGTTCGGTGGAATAAAAGGCACATAAACATGCAGCTATCGTTCATCCTTTCAAGTTTATCGCCTAGTAAAATCTCATAAAGAACTACGAAAATCACGACGATGCTATTTTCATTTCAAGTTCGGGTTCACTGAGTTTGGTTATATAAAGTACCTAAGTACGTATGCTTACAATGGACACATTCTAATTCTAAGTTCCGCTTCTGTACGTACACCACTTTTACATGAAAGCCAATACAGCTCTGTATTGCCGCAATTGTCTACCAACCCCATCATTAGATTACGTAAAAACATCCAAGATGCACCATGACTATTGACTATGTGATACAGTTGTTCAATTTACCTGCTTACACTTGGTACGTAGGTCTCGATGGCATATTCATTACCATTGTGGTGACGATGACCCTATCGCACTGCACATGGTGCCAGCAAAAAAGCAACATAAAAGATTCAACATATTTATTATCAACAAGATGTTACCAAAAGCCAAAGCCAAAAGCTCACCTACCATCGCTATGAAAAAACAAATATTTACAAGATTACTACAAGACTTCATGTGTTGAGAGTGCACACGTATTATGACTTTAAAAGAAAGAATACATGACATGTTGCATGTTGCATCACAATCACACTCATCTTATTGGAGAACTGAGATAAGATTTCTGCACCAGTTGATCCTTTTAACTGCGCTACGCGGCCGCTGATTAAAACCGTTTAATTGGTACTTAGTTAATAGTGATTTAACATTATTCACACAACTCTGTTTTCTAGCCTATCATTAGTGTTGGATGATGGCACACTAGAAGACATTTCGAAACTAAAAGGACAATTCGCTTTAACTGTTGGCATATACGGATCGTTGGGCACATATAATCTATTAATAAAATGTGTGATACGTTTATTCAACTCACTTGTCAGTTGTAATTCAATATTTCATTGAAATGCATATAATGTTGCTTTAACTAAAAACTAAATTCATCGTGTATCAATCAGGCTGGTTTCATTCTTATGCCGTTCTTGTGGGAACTCACTACTACTCCCTTGTAACAACAGCGCACACACTAATAATTAGCCACGACTACAACAGATAGGTATATAAACAATAGACGTGGAGATAATAGGCACGAGTGCATGTATCCATCTTTGATTAGTAAAGGTGCATTCACATTAAAACCAATGTTACTGTCAATCCCTAAATACCCTGTATGTAATAAAAGACCTACTCCAATAAGTACTTCACCAAACTCACGATCAGTGGATGCGAGTAGCATAAAGGCTGCCTTTTCAGACACAGCGTGCAGTCCGTTTCTGCATTCCATAATTTGAAGGAATTTTTGTTATTGTTATTAGGAATTTTGGCAATTAGTGAATATGGGATAAGGATAAATACTAAATACAAATTGTTGAATCCACCAGAGTTCTACTACATGAGTTATTCTAAATTCTAATAATACCCACCAAAACCTTTCCCTAATACGTGTACGAGTGCTTCTCATTAATATGGGTTACAACAGACGACAAAGTTCGGGTTTCCTCTGAATTAAACAAACGACTTACATCGTGGCAGCTCGCATATGTGTATTTTGTTGTCAATCATAAAAAAACTAATATACCGTCATTATCATAATATATCCCAAGAGCATCAACAATTATTCCTTTTATTATGATCGATACAGTCATCATCATTATTGTTATTATTATTATGGAAATCATGTCTGAATCGTGCATTTCACCTTTACTTGTTGCTGAGTATTAGTATTTCCTTTGTCACTCGTTGATTTAAAGGACGCCTCTTACCAACAGCCCATTATCAACCCTACACCTCCAAACCTACATCTGACAATATATACACGTTACACATTACACATGTGAAGGAGATGACTATAAAAGCCTCATTTGGACAACACATTTTCATTTCCAATTTCTCGATTCCAAGCTTCCATGCAAGTGCGGGCAGACCTGAGCTCGCATATTTTCGTTAGTCTTGCCGTGAAGTGCAACGCAATAAGTGTTCTTTCGTATATTGAGTTTGCTTGTTGGGAGCAGAAAGTTTGGAGGAGGAACAACTTTCATGATGAAGGATTGTCTACTTGAAGTGCCGTACTCCACCTTCATTTTGCTACTATGCCTGGTTACATCTTTTCTGTACAGTGTCAGTGCTTCGGGAGCGTACATGAATGCTCTCCGCAACAGACAACATTATGCGGGTGGCAAATGGAAATTACTTTCTCTGGGAGCCGACATGGACCCGTCAGAAACGAATGAAACAAATCCCATTAAAACTAATGGAGCTACTTTACCACTCATCACGGAGAATCCTCACCTGGAGGAAATTGACGAGAAATTCTCGAAATGCAAGGGGATTGATATTAGAGAAATTACAATTATGCAAATTCAAGAGCTATTTGCTGCCGATAAACTGAACTCGGTAGAGCTCACGAAATGCTACATTGACAGAATAGAAAGGATGAATGGTGTGCTAAAAACCGTCAATGAGATTAATCCTGACGCACTCAACGAGGCGGCAAAAGCGGACATTGAGAGGAAGCTGGGAAAGCCGAACAGAGGACCGATGCATGGGATTCCAGTTTTGTTGAAGGAAAACATTGCTACCGGGGATAGAATGGAGACTACTGCAGGCTCTCTGGCACTTGTCGGGATTCGCCCCAAACGGGATGCAGCGGTGGTGAAAGCGCTTCGTAAATCGGGAGCTATAATTTTAGGAAAAGCTAATTTATCGGAATTCGCGTTGTAAGAGAACAATTGCCTTTCTAAAGTTTCTTTCTTTTCCTGAAACCCTTGATTTACCTCTTATTTGCTCGCTTCAGCTTTCGAGGGACAAATTTACCAAGTGGTTGGAGTGGTAGAGGAGGACAGACCAGAAACCCGTACAATCTTAATGTGACGCCAGAAGGATCTAGTAGCGGTTCTGCAGTTGCCATTGCCGCCAACTTGGCTTCTGTCTCGGTTGGAACTGAAACTGACGGGTCGCTGATTGCACCGTCGAATGTAGGTGGCATTTGTACACTTAAACCTACTCATGGGACTCCTTCAATCCAAGGCATCATTCCGATTTCTCACAATCAGGATCATGTAAATACACCAACACATATTATATTACTCAACAATCCTTATCAAATCATTATTCATTTACTGGTAACATTGTCTTTGTGACATTAAATTCTAGGCTGGTCCCATGGCTAGAACTGTTGTTGATCTTGCCATGCTTCTTGATGCCATGATCCCTCAAGAGGACCGACATGCTGATCAGCCCAAGAGCTTCACACAATGTGTTTTGAAAGGAAAAACTGCTGTACGCTTTCATTTTAAAGATAACAGACTCCTGTTGTAAATTCTGACAACGGTATTTTAATATTTACATTTTAATCTTTTAAAGAGGCCTTTCCGCATTGGGGTAATGCGCTACCCATTTTTTAACACGTCAGCCGTAAATTCTACCTTCCTCGAGGCTGATATGCCGCAGATTGAGGATATGATAAATGTGATGAAGAACTCTCTTCAGTTTGAAATCCTGGATCCACTCTCACCATCCATCGAGTTGCTCAAAAACATTTCGGGCGAAAGAGGTCAGTACGAGGAATATATCAAAATTCTGTTCTCACGCAAGACACTACTAGCATTATATCACTGAAATATGGGCACGTGTTTTTCCATTTTCCTTTCATATATCGCGCTGTATTTATGGCAGAGCTTTTGGTGCTACAACACGATTTCAAGCACGATTTAAATGAATATCTGAAGACTGAAGTTATTGGACCATATCCACTCCCAAGTCGTAACCCCTCCAGTAGATCTGCCAAAAACACGGACGCTCTCCCAGTCCCGACTTCATCACCCAGAAGAAAAATAGCCTCCCTAAAAGATGTTATTCAATACAATGAAGAGCATCCAACACCCGAAGGGTACAATCAAGAGCTTTTAATCATGTCAGAAGCCACAGATGGAATCGAAAATGCAACATACATAGAATCCCGAGACGCAAATCGGGCCGCAGCCAAAGCAGTCCTAGACTCGCTTTTGATAAAGTATAATTTGGATGCGGTAGTTACTCCCAGTGAATCCCGTTATGACGGCATTCTCGACGATGAACTGAAGGATTCCACCGCGGTGGGTTACAGCCTCGCAGCTATATCCGGCTATCCATCCATCCACGTAAGAAAAGAGAGACGTGTACCGGAGAAATGGAAATGATAGCATTATCGTATTCATAGGAAACTGTTACATTTTTTCATTCCACTCCGAGAGCTGACTGATAAAAATATCTCACTTAATTTTGACTTTATGCCTTGTGCTTCCACTTGACTCCTCCGTATTACTACAACTGATGTTGGAGAGGTTGCAACACATACGCGGAGAGGATTTAGTTAAGTCAAGTGATATTCAAGTAGGATGCTTTGTATTCATACATGTACCTCCTTCGCTTTCTCCCTTTCCAACTTTTTGGAAAGTTTAGAAGGATTAATAATATCAAAATTAAATTTGTGACTTGGGTTTATCGTAGGCAAACGGAAAAATTCAATAGAAACATATTGTCTACAATGGGTATATTTGTATGGGAGTTATTGTACCTCTACGAAGAAATCCATTTATCATTTTATTCGCTTTTTCCAGATCCCGGCAGGAATTGGGTTGAAGGATGTTCCATTTGGAGTAACTTTTATTGGAGTACCATACTCGGAGGCTGTGTTGCTGCAAATTGGAAATGCTGCTGAAAAGTTAAATCCTAAGAGAGTGCCACCCAAATTTTTTATTTAAAAAAAAACATGACTGGACTTGCAAGATTCGTTGGCCATTTTAATGAAGGAGCTTTTGGGTTACCGTTACTAGTTGTTGCAGTTGTTATCTAATCGCAATTATAATAAAAAGCAGTTTTTACTTCATGTTAAATGTTAAAATCATGTTTATCAACCACAAACATGTCTATAAAAATAAAGGAGTGTCTGCTATTACGTGGTTGACTATTTATATTAAATATTTCAGCGTACATGCATAAAATAATAGCCACAGTAAAACTGTAGAATATGAAATACGTATTTACGAAATGGAACTCATTTGTCCATGTACAAATGTTACAAGACGACACGGGAAGGAGCGCAAAACGAGTCCACCTCGCTATTAACTTACGTAATATTATCCGGCGAACTTACGTATAACCTATAGGGGATTTGAATTTTTGAAGTTTTAATTTTATGCCGCTGAAATCTTTTAATCATATTGTAACGGAATTCTCGGAAAATCAGTCGACTCATACTAACTGTACTGATTCTTATATGCATATAAAGTGATGTTCGTATAATAAGAGAACTTTTTAAAAACGTAGGGATATAAAAGAACGTTTCTGAATATTAAAAGCATGCATTTAGTTTTACGCTTCCTTCCTGATATGTTTTATCTTTCACTCTCAATATTTATTCCACACTCTAGACGTCTAGAACATACATGTACTCTGACAATAGAAAATAGGGTAAAATCTAAAGTAGCAAACGATGTTGCGCTTTTGGGTTAGGTACATCTGTCTTCTTGTATAAATTACAT
Source organism: Callyntrura sp. NNG-2020 (assembly GCA_027744055.1). Lineage (NCBI taxonomy): Eukaryota > Metazoa > Arthropoda > Collembola > Entomobryomorpha > Paronellidae > Callyntrura > Callyntrura sp. NNG-2020. Next base: position 7,152 of record JAHZNE010002015.1, read on the forward strand.
TGCACATGGATTGTTATGTGACTATACTACATCGAACACACACTGAACAAAATTCCCTACAAAAGTTGATATCGTCAAAATAAAGAAAATGAAAATCAGTGCGGGAAATACTCCGAGTAAAACCGGGGGATATTGGCTGGATGAAAACAGAACGTGCTCAACCAAGTCATCTTTATATTTCGGAAATTGCAAATTGCAATTGTGCTACATGCGTATAATATGCAATGTATTGTATGTGTGCATAGAACTGGAGGAAGCACTGTGTAGCTCGAGTCCACACACACACTCCCCTACAAAAAAGATAGTATTATTTCTCGGTTCATTTTATAACTGGTGGTGGTGGGAAGTCCTGTCATCTTTCTCAGTTTTACCATCAAAAGAGAATGCCAAATGCCAATATACGTGTATCTTTTCCTTGTATTGGATGTCATTTCCCCCCAAAACTTTTTATATGCGTATCACAAACATGTTTCTTCTCGTTTTCATTTCTTTTCCCAAAACAAGTATCCAACTCATCGGCGTTTGCTTTTCAGGCTCCATCAAATTTCAAAAGCAATGCAAGCTAGTAAATTATGAAATTCAACTGGCTGTTCTTATCCTCTTTTACATACCAAATTTCATGTTTGATGAGAAAGATGATGACGTTGCAATAATGGAGTGCGCACTCTGCTCAACGAACGCTTCGCATCCGGTCCTGTAATAAATATACCTTGTTCATGTATGTGTGTATTCCATCTGGAATGAATTTTTTTTCTCGTTTTTGGTCGGCGGATCATGATGAAAGAGTGACTTTTTACCCAGCACTCAAAATGCCGTACATACCTAAAGAAAGCTTGTGCTTAAGCGATCTTTGTAGTTGGATAGAACGTATATGTATATATTCCCCCGCGATAAATGTATAAACCCCTTCCCTTTATTTATTCAGAGTACGGCTTCAGCTCTCAACTTTTTTCCCTTTTTTGCGCTTTGTTCGTCCCGACAGACAATATGCTTCGCAAAGTGAAATAGTAAAATGCAATTTTATGGTTGCTTTCTCTTATCAAAATGATTAGTGATTCCCCAAAGAAATATGTTACTTTTAGGAAAGCAAAAAAAATTTGTATACCAAATCTCATCATGTCTTGTCGCGAATGACTTGTGGCAGCTGGCAGGGTGGAAGAAAGTTTCTCGACATGATGAAAACTTAACACGCTTACGTTTCCAAATTGCTACATGCTGAACATCAATCTGATAACGAGCCGTGGTCGTTAGTGCAAATCGTTTCGTTTCAATAGTCCTTATAATGTTCAGCTAGAGCAAAGTTAAAAAAAATATTAACGCTGTTTTCATATAATGTTTATAATTATTATATTACACGGGTTTGTAATTTGCTGTCCCGGGCTGCAACTAGTATAGTTCCGTATCATATAATTGCTTAAAGAAAAACCTTTAAAAAAAATGATTGCCCGCATAAAAGCTCATTTGTACTATCTATCATGTATTTGTAAAAATTCTAGTAGCGAATTGACTTCGCCATAAATTGCACATACACCTGGCAAGAAGCGATAAGGTAGCCATGCGTAATGGCAGAATTATACTTTCTCCTTGAACACGCTATGTTTGCACGTTACTCTATAAACAACTTCAGAGATTCTTATAAAGAGAAGTCTGAAAGTGCTCTTCGGTTTTGTGTACTGTACGTTACTTTTGCTCCACTGCCTATTTCACAAACAGTTCACCGCCACATTTGAGCACTCCTGACCTTTCAGCCAGAGGTTACATTTTTGCTGAGCTTGATTTCTAGTCTGGTCAGTTAGAATCGAGTGGCGTGATGGAATTCATGTTACGCGCAACTTTCAATTACATATAAACATAAACCTTTAGGCTTCTACACGACAGTATCGCTTCCTGTATCGGAGAAATGAACAGCATGACTTTGACTATACCCTTATGAGCACTTGTCCATCCCAGATAAAATGACAGGCTGTCAAATAATTAGGTTGATTTTCTCCATGCGCACCATCGTGTTTTTCCTATCAAACCTACAGAGGAGAGAAGTGTGCAGTTTACGAACAATATTATACTGTTTTTCTCCAAACGTGTCTACTTTCCAAACACGTAAGCAAAAAGTGTTGTAAAAGTTATAACTCGATTTTCCCCACCAGCTACTAACTCATTTCACGGGGAAATTATGGCTCCACGACGGTACGATTGGTAAGAAGATAAATCATGTAGTTGTGTAGTGAAATATGTATACTTGTAATTCAATGGGGCAATGCTTGTCGTGAGTGTTTTATACATTTTCAACTGTTCCAACCATAAAACTGCTAGAGTTGCATGAGCACGGAAATTATCTGGCTTTGGCTCCGGTAGAATGAAAAGGTGCATCATTATTAATTAGCTAATTCATAAAATAAGCCAACATTTTACGTTTCTTTTGTCAAATGTCTTTCGTAAACGTCTGCTCTAAAAGCTTTGCGGGGTTTGACTGAACTGCACTTGCACTGGGAAAAGGAAATACTGTTTTTTTGTCCGTCATACACAAGTACCAACTTACATTTCCAACTGATGCATATGCCTATGTAGCTCCGGCAGGTTACAGTTTTATTTTATTTTGATTTTATATTTTAAGTCCTTGTGACAACATACCATGTGTCATATCTGCAGTGAAAAAGTATAAGCTTAAACGTAAACCCGTATGAAGAGAATGGTTAAACCTAACCACGGGCTGTTTTCGTTTTAATGTGCTATAGCACAATATCGGGGCATACGGAATTCGAACTTCATAGTCTGACTGTCTCTTCTACTTTAACGGGCTGTGTGGTGAAAGTAAAATGCATTTGGGATGGCAAATCTCTACTAAGCTGATTACATCAACAAAAGGCTCGTTTTGGCGAGCAGACGGCAAACGGTAAAATCTTGTTTCCCCCTCTTCTAACTGGAACAAGTCAGTTTTGTGGATGGGTGAAAGGATGGACGGAAACTTACAATATCAAATATACATATTTTGACAAGCGAGTCCATATTTGTTCTTTTATTCGTGCAAGCACTTGTTCTATCGAATGAGGGATTGCTATATTTCTTATTCATTCAGAAGCTCAGCCAAAACGTATAACAACTAATCTACTTGTGACTAAATACTTTATTTGCACAGCTGCCTTGTTGAAGGCTTTTTTGGTGCAGTTGTGTTGCGGTTTCATAATAATGGATGTTTCGGGATCACGAGAAAAGTAACACGCAGACAAGATGAAACAATGTCCATATACTATACTTACGATCTGCTGTCTGTGTACGAGCAGAGAAGTTCTTTGTAGACGATCTTTCATTGTAGCTAACTACTTATTACGGTTTCCTTAAAAATAGTACACTTTCCGCTGTATCTGTATGATATAGAAAGAACGTCCTTTAGTTGTCCTGTTTTCGTAATAAGCTTATCAAATGCTTGATATCACATGTATGGTAATTGACTTTCAACAGACTATAGTTAAAGTTAAAATTTCACATAGAAATGATACATTTGATAAGTGGGCAATTTATAAATTCTTCAGTGAGTTGTTAGTTGCTTGCGAATCACTATATGAAAAATGCAAATTACAAGGTAAATAAATAATAACCTTTTGAAATAATCGAAGCTCGTTTACTTGTGTAACACAACATCGTTTCAACTTTCACATACATAATAACTTAATAGAACATTTCAAAACAAATCGGCTGCGCTCTCAATATTCGCTAATTCGCTTCGTGGCTTGTACGGTATCTATAATTCACTAGCGTAAAACCTGTACATTTGACATCTTCATTCGTGTGTTGTGTTACTCTCGAAATGCTAAACAAATGAATGAGTATATATACTGGATTTATATTATATCTAGCTCAAAGTAACTTTGATTATCAACGTGCTTAAAAGCTCGTTTCTCCTCACATCTGTACCATTAGTTCTTTGCGATATTTCTACTTGAGTAATAAAAGCACGCATGGGTGACGTGTGAAACATTTATGCGTTTTGGTGCTTTTTGCGAAGGTCCGTGGATATAGACATATCACAAAGTGGCAGTTTGAGATCATGGATACCAAAGAAGGGATGTGGTATTTCTTGCGGTATCAAATTATACCCACCTTTGCTACTGCTATCGCAATCTTGGTTGTAATACCCCGACCTCTACCGCAGATATACTACTACAGCTATACTGATGCTCTGCCTAATTCCGAATAGTAAAGGGATTTTTTAAAAATTTAAAATGCAGTAAACTCATTTGTGCTTGGTTTTTATGCAGTGTGTATTAAAAAATAATGCTGAGTCAGCATGACTTTGTTATGCTTTAAACTTTAAAAAATCCCCTCCACTATACAGAATTAGGCAAATCATCAGTACCTGTGCAAAATTTAAAAATATTTACGGTTCCGTGTTTTAATTAACAGAATAAACAGAGCTAAGCGACCCCAGAATGACTCCAGCACCCTTGTTCCGGCAAAGACATCCTCGGTACCGGTCTGCCGGTAGAACGATTTATGCACGGGGGTGCAAGTTCCGGTTCGAAGTAATAGTGGCATACACCTTCAGACTCAAATGTCATTCTAAACTATTTCAGTTTAACAATGGAGCAGGGGCATAGAACCAAACGTGCTAAGTCCCCTATAGAAATCCACACTTGTGCTATTTTTGCCGACACTCGACAGTCATGTCTGGCAGGAATATGGCATTTTAAATGAAAATGTTGCGACTAAATTTCGATATTTATCATATTTAAAGGGGTCAAATGATATATTGCTATATAAAATTGTTACAATTTGGCGATATCGATATTTTTACCGCTACCGCTTTCTTTTGCCACAAGGCTTTTTAGACCCGCCACCGCAAAAATGGATAGTGTACAATCGATGGTGGGCACCAACTGTACCATGTCATCATATCAGTTGTACCACACACGCACATTTCCACCACATTCATAACAACGTTGAATACTGTGTAGAGATATAACTCACTGATACTAGCGTCACAAAAATGTCAACCTAAGAAAAAACGCTAAATGAATGCCTTCCATACTAACTTGTTCTTTGCAATTTGCACTTTTTTGCCCTTTGAAACGAACGTACTGAGCTAACCTTTCCTTTCTCCATTTTCATCAACCACTGGAGAAAGCGTCCTCATTCATGCATGACATGGGACTTCTTATAACCTACACTGCAGAAAGGCGTGCGAAGAAGCAAGAAGTGTGACGAATATGTCTACATGATATTTCTGGGGAGAGGGGAATCCCAAGAAGACTTGTCGAAAGAATCTTTTGTGTGAAGCAAAAATTTGTGGACAAAATATGAACGTTAGCTGCTGGGCTGCACTGCACTGCTGTTACATTTACGTTTTATTCCCTCGCTGACTAGATATCATATATCTCAAAATAATTTATTTGTTTACCGCCTCGGCAACACCAACCTCAACTTCACAGTCCACACTCCCCACCATCTCATCCCGAGTTCAGTGATGGCCTGACAAAATGAGCAGAGAAAATGGCGACGGGTCGAAAGAGAAAGCTTGGTTCTCCTTAAATACTGGTTTCAGCCAGATAGTTGTAGTTTACAGAGAAAAGAACAATGACAGAAAGCACTGTTAAAATTCCTCAAACACAACTGTGTACACGACGTACATTCAATAAGCGTATTATTATTTAGCACCATTAATGTTGTTGTACCTATCATCAGAATCATCATCATTTGCCATATAACACTGAGTTGACTCGTTTTCATGCTGCTTCCCGTCAGATGAAAATGAAAAATAAAGTCACATTCCTCCATGTAGCAACTTACCATTTAAACCATTCCGGAGATCGTCTCTCACGCTGACGTATTATAGGTTTCAGTTACTGCTCACCGTCTAGCAAAGCAACGTACTACGCGTTTTCATCAGTTCAGGATCAGCTCAGCAGCAGTCAAGCGGTTGCTGTATCCCAGTACATAAAGATATACATTGAACATTAGCCCAGCATTTTATAAGCATGTTATCCCACGCGGATACAGACCATTTTTTCCTTTCTCCCTCTCCTCTTATCTTTGTACACAGCAGAGCACACACACACATACATATATATGTCTACATGTATCCATATACGCACACAAACGTGTATACTTATCTTTTCATTCTTTGTGCTCTTCTTGACACGATGAGCCACACGGTAAGCAATTGAGATCTGCTTTCCTCCGCTTTCCTTCACTTTCTCTCTTTTCTTTTTGTATTCAGGCATCGCGTTTAATAGGAATGTCGTACAATATGCCATAAGGAACCATTCACCATTTTACGCCAACATAGAGGCAAAATATAGACACACGCCGTGTGTACTTACTCATCGCTGTGGATGCGGAAAGCATGTGCCTTAACGGCCTTATAGGTTTGAAACTAGCAGACGTGGTTATGGATAGATAAGGCGATATATGCACGCACCGCATACAATACAAAAATAGTCGAGAGAAAGAGCCATGTAAAAAGCAAAGCAAAGATGAAATTGGTGGCGTAATGGTGTATGTGTATATTTTTGTTTTCAGACATGCATTTAGAGTATGATCTTGTGAAATATATATTATTTTATACCTTCATGCCTCATAGAAGTGGAACTAAAGAGAAGAGGGGGGAGAGTGAGTGGATGTAGGAAACAGCATCTCCACATGAACAACCCAGGTCATATACAAGTAATGAAATTTCTCTCTACCTCTGCACTTGTGCATTCTCTTCTGTCCTGAGAGTGAGTGAAAGGAAAAGTGGTACGTTACATAGTTGAGTAAAGCTGTACAAGCAAGAAAATGGAATGAAATGGAAAAAGGGGGAAAATGGGAAACTGGTAACCGCACAGGGTACACAGCAGCACACATACAAGCATTATTAACAAAAACGCACACACACACACGCTCGTTGTTGACGAGAGTATATAGAAAGCAGCACAGCAAGAGGAAAACAGAATTCTTTTCAAAAATCGGAACAAAACCAGGCTGACATCAGTCTGCCTGTGGGAACTCGCGAGAAAGCACACACAAACTCTGTCTTCCTCGAGCATCTATGGTAAAACGAGCGTCGATAGAAGTACTTTTTCAATCGGCAAACTCTGCTTCGAGACATTTTTAATCGCGTGTCGTCTTGATAAAATCGAAACTGCCAGAGGATCCAAAACGTCGTCGTTGTCGTCGTCGTCCCCGTGTATTTTGAAGAGGAAAACGGAAATACGATGTTTACAGACACAAGGAAGCATTGAGGAAAATGGTATATTACAACACAAAAATCAAGTTAGTTTAGATACGGCCGTGTGCGTTTTTTTTCTTTGCACTACCTAAACGGAATTTATTGACGGAAGACGCATTATTATGGCTTTTTTTACTTGAGGATGTCGTGTCAAACATTTTACGAGTAAATAAAAACTATGTGTTGTGTAGACAGTTTGTGTGCAGTAAAATCAGGAGAAAGTGCTTCATTAAAGTGATTGGGTTTTACGATTAAAAAAGGCAATGTCGAAGTGAGGTATTAGAATTTATAGTAGAGAGAGAGGGGAGTCTATGGCAGACGCAGAAGCTAATCAGCATCAGTCACGGTGACTGGTCTGTGGGATTGTGGGTGTTCGGCCAAGGAAACTTTCTACAGCCCAATGTAGGTACGTATGTTTATGTTGTAAAATGCTATGACCATTCGTTGTATATTGTAAATCTATGCTGGCAGCAGTATTTGTTTAAAGAACATAATATTTCTACGGATATCTGGTCTTCCTCACGTTGCAGGATCATTAAGAAAACAATTTTGTGGGGAGTTTGCAATAAAAATATTTCTGGAAAAGTTTTGGCGCTTGCAAACAATTAAATTATGAATTGTGTGCATACATTAGATTACAAAATACTTTCTGTGTTCAAACCCCGCCAACAACAACAAAAAGCCGGAAACGGAATATAAAATCGACGCATATGCTGATGCGCTCGGCTCCACACGCATATTCGGTTTCACCATGTAGTACTTGAGAAAAGTTAAACTGAAACTCGACATCATCATTACAGTTTCTTGTGTGGTTCCTTCCCACCAAATATGTATGCCGCTGTAAAGATAATGCTGTAAGTGTATTTCTTTTGCGAGGGAAAAGTACCTTTTTACGTAGTTTCTCGGTTTTCTTCTGATCCCTAGATAAAAGTAATTTATTGAAAGATTTAAGAATTTCCTTTGCATACCGCCGTTAGAGGGTTATACCGCTACTAAAAACTAGCACCTACGACGCATGTAAAAACAAAAAGTTTTTTCGGTCTTCGTTTTCTTTATCAGATCCGGAGCTTGTATGACAGAGTTTGTAGGAGGCGGTGTTTGTTTCATTCATTATCAAGTACACATACGCTCAACTGCAAAAAAAGGTTACGCCATTCGAGCAGGCTAGAGGTGGTATGAGATGAAAGATTACTTATTTTCAAGACACCAATTTAGTACGCCAAAAAACGCTAGCTACCTACCACAATGTGGCGTATTGCATGAAGGCAATTTCATTGCTCATTTATATTTTAACATTTAAGAAACACGTTCCAGAAGTATTTGAGGAAATCGGTGCTCAACCTCCTTTCACTAACTTTTGTGTTGATGAAAAGTTAACCTATCGCAGGGTCCACATTGATTGTCTTTGTATAATAGACACTGCAGCAATGTGATATGATATACCTACCTAGCAATACCCGAAACGAGCCGAAAGACGAAGTAAATGTCAACTCTTTGCCATTCTTTACATTTGTAAAGCACGGCTATACACTCTTTTAATCTCTACTCAGCCCATCTCGCATCAAAAAACATTTTTCCTAATCTGTCTACCAATCAGCTAAAAGTTTGCAAACGAATCCTTATAGAACTCAAAATTCGCCGTGTATGTTTTAATTAAGATATATGAACTTTTTATACTATTTCCCTTTGTATAAAAACAGAAGCTTGTAATTTCCCCCAGAAAATGTATAAGTAATGCTAATTCTCCACTTACTATTATTAAAAAGTACTGAAAGTTATTATTACACCAAAAAAGAATCTAAAAAATTAAGGGAAAATGGGCAAAAATAGTGTAGGAGGCATGAGCGATTAAAAAAGATTTAAAAGCATGATACGTTCATAACTTTAAAAGCTGACGACAAACTTGCTGCTCCATTAATTTCACGCTCATAGCATGTTCCTGACATCATGTTGGCACAATTGCCTTTTCTTTTTCCTTGCAAGTAATCTCTGCTCCGTTCTGAAAGTGTTATGCATAGCTAATTTTTGGATTTTGGTGATATTTAACGGCGAGAACCGTTGATTATAAAAAAAGAAAGGTAATGGGGTTGAAATTGCAATGAATGTCGGATATGCAACATGACAAATCTCTCTACATACTGTAAGCGTGACCAAGGTATACAATAAACTATTACGGAACGACAAGACAGCATTTTTAGCTTAGACCTTCCATGCGACCGTTGCCAGAAGCGCAACGAAACTTGCAAGTAGCAAGACTAGCAATTAATATAGCTTTTGTTTTCTTTCATACCCCAGTGTAGTGATACAAACATGTAAATAAATCCTTCCCCATTTTATACTTGTGTCCCCTACTTTTCGTCACCGAGCTTGTGTAACTTGTAAAAATTACTGCTGTTTGGTTGTAAAGGAAAGTTATCATGTGCCGCAACAAGAAAACAAGCTGCACCTCGCCAAATATGCTTCCCTCGTAAAACTGCATTTAAATAGTTTCTTTTCTCCGTGGATGAAGTACAGTCATCAAATTCACTCACAGCAAAAAAAAAGTTTATTTTTTTACTTGTCACTGCCATGTTTACCTACAAGTACAAACTATTTGTACCTAAATGCAAAGGGAAAAAACGCTGCGTCTGATGGAAAAAGTGTGTCGAAATTTCACATGTAATACATGTTATTAAGGTACTTGTTAGGAATGCCCGAAGACTTTTAGAATGTCTATATTGTAGCCTGCTGAGTTCTCCAAATGTATACATATTTGCTTACAGAAAAAATATTTTGCTACTACGACAAATTCTCATGTTGCTTCTTGTTACACTGAACAGAGAGAGAGGCGAAGTGTGTAGTAAACCTGTGAGAAAGGAAGGAAGAAAAGGTGATGAAAGAAGAACCTTACTTTTTTGTGTAGATGATGATAACATGGGCGAAAGTACTCCGCGTACAGTTGGTTAATACGGCTGTTGTGGTCATGTACAAGTAATGTAGTATAGCCACAAATGGAAAAAATGTGATTCTTTTTTGTATTTTGGTTTACAACGGCAGTAGTAGGCAGTGGAGAAAACAGTACGGTTAGTAGAAAGCGACAAAAAGGGGGATAAAGGAAAAAAGGAGAGCAACAAAAGTCACGAATATCACTCATCCGTTACATCCGTCCTTTTTATATTCTTTACGTTTTTTTATTTTTTGTTTCCTGTGTTGTGTGGAAAACTGCATTTTTTATTTTTTATGGAGAAGCACATTTTCCGTAGTTGTGTATACGGCAAAGCCACTTTTTAGTGACTTTGATGTTTTTACATGGAACAGATAATATTGTTTTAACTTTGTCTTTTTTATTTAATGCAGAGATAAATAAACCGACGGACAGACTTCCTCTCACCCACAACCACTCCAGTTTATTTCACCAAAAAAGCTTTTATTTTTATACATACATCTTTTTGGAATACAATCGGTTAGTTAAATTTGCCTTTGAAGTCAGAACCAAAGAGATTGAGATAATGGACAGCTCTGGTCATGCTGTTGTAGTGTTGTTGGAATGTTGACAAAAAATTGTGTGTACGCCAGCTTTGGGGTATGAACTCAAATGTGAACTCAAATGAGACAGACGTGAACAAAAGGAGAAAATGTAAATGTAACGGAAAGCGGGTACTCTCTCCTGAATTCAAAAGTGACCACCACCACCATGCCCATGTTTAGGGGAATAAATTTATGACAATACGATTAAATTCAACAATTTTCTGGAAACCAGATATACTTCTAAACATAACTTAAGACAGTCTACAGAGATCCGAGTAAAAGTCATTTGCAAATTAATTAAAACCAAATTCCCGGTTAAATGAGCAGTAGTGTGGTACTACGTATTATATTACATTCGTGGCCGCCACAGTCTCAACAAAACGGCCGAGTCTGACGATTTGTATTTCCGGCCGCTGAAGCTGAATTCTTTTTTGTACTCGTATAAGGTATTCATGAATGGTTTGGTCGGAGCATATTCCAAAGAGAATGTGAATTTCCCAACAACTTGTTATGCTCATATTTTTTAAGAAGAATTGACGAGGCTTTTACGACGACCTGTCCAAAATTTTTATAATGCATTTATTTTATCCGCAAAACTTTACAAAGTATATTTTATAGCCGCCATAAACAAGAAAAGTTTCACTAAACCGCTGTTACCTAAACTTTTATTAGTGTACTGCTATGCATACTAGTACAACCAATGAAAAATTGAATTTTTACTCCGCTTTAAAAAAAAATAGCACAAAAAGTTATTAAAACAAGCCCAAATGAAATTACCCTTCTTCCTGGTTTACGCGTTGAATTTGGGGAATCCATATGTCTTACTTTTCCTTTCATGTTTCTCTGTTGTGCTTTTTGTTAATTTAGAAAAAGCTGCTGGGATGACTTCACAAGGAGAGAAAAGTTGGCTGGCGCAGTTATCATAAAATTATGTAGCGTCTCCTTCGCCTGTGCCCTGTATTCCTTTTTTCAACAAACAAATCTATCTTGGATCGCAACGCGAGAACAAGTACTCGATTCAGCCCTGTAATGAGCCTGATTTGAAAAAAGTTGTCGCATAAATATCCCACTAAAAACACAAACAGCTAAATTCTCTTTCGCTGTTTTCATTTTATGAAGCCATACTTAATAAATAACTTTTCCTTGATCTTGCTCTCAATACCATAATGATCTTTTCCAACCCAACACGTTATCCTAAAGCACCTTCTACTGGGTTTGGAAACAGCAGTGATAATGTGTTAGGCCGATCTTTATTGCTTGGATCCGGTATCCGGGAGGGAATCAAGACTGGAATCAGGAGTAGAAATCACTAACGAAGGCTATCGGTAAACTGAGCACAAATGAAGCAGCCTCAATCGGAGAAAATGATGAAGAAAAGGGGCAAAAAGTTGCACATAACAATTGACAATCTGCCAACAGGCCTGGAAAATGGGAAAATTATGAATGGGAGTGGTGGTGGTGGTAGTAGTAGTTGTGGTGTTAACAGCAAAAACATTACGAGCCTCATTGGCATCAGTACAAGAGTGTTCCGAAAACGAAGAAACTTTTCCATAATTCTTTTCGTAGGATTGAGTGCCCTTCTGTGTGCACTTTATTATACGACTTATTACCCCGGAGCTGTATGGACTTTGCGGTTTGGCGTGACTTCATTTACCTTCAGCCACAGTGGCACGGCTACTCCTGGTTTTGATGAGGGCCAACAAAAATCCGAATCCTTCGCGTTAATGGGCTCTGCCGGTCGAACAGACCTTAATCACGTTCCAGATGGTAATACTGGGAAGAAAAGAAAGAAGAATAGTTCACCGTCTGCTTTTGATGGGAGAAGTAACAGCAATAACAATGACGGCAGTGGGAGAAGCAGCAGTAATACGGGAAACACTCAAGTGATTTCCTTGTCGATCTCCCACTTAAGCAGCGTTAACAACCAAGGTGCCACTGCCGTTGGAGATGATGATGATGAAGAAGGTAAAACAGGCCGGAGTCGGAGTAAACCAAGAAAGAGTGTTAGTAATACTCAAGGGGAAGCTGGCGAGGAAGGTGAAAACGCTGTTGAAATTAGCACACCAAAAACATGGAATTGGAAGTACTGGGCTTCCTTGCAGTACTGGAGAGTTAACATAACGGGTGATTCAGCAGAACAAAATAATGATGTTGATGGTTTTCCTCACAGCCTCTCCGGAAAACTAGCAGGTGGGTGGAGCACATATACCCTCTTTATTTCAATACACACTCAATATCCTATAATTACGAAATTTTCATATAATTTACTTTGCTAACTGCATATGATACTGTTCCGGCTTCATCTTTTCATAACGTGGAAGTACTAAACGAACGATCACACCACGGTACGCCACAGAGAAGCTCATCTCAAATGGCAGCGTATTTACTACTACATTTAATAAGATTCTCAGTCAGATGCTGAGTCGTTTTTGAAATCTCCCAAGCTTCTATTTTTCTCTTGATCGTGATAAAAGAATCCTAAACTGCCAGAATCTGAAGATTGAGTACCTTTTCCTCTCCCCTTGGATGAAACACATTAACAAAAGGGAATTGAAAAGAGTAAAAAGCCTTTCCTTGTCTACGACGGAAGCAACTTTCTCTGGAAGCTTTGAAAAGAAAATACTTACTGCTCGTTGGGCTAACAAAGTACACACAGAAATAATATGATACAATTGATAGACTTTTAGCAGCGGTGGTGATGGAGGTCCTACATTTATATTCATGCTTTTACATAGAAATGGAAAGATCTAGGATAGGTATTCAGAAAGAAGTCTTCTTGTACTCAAATACCATTTTGGGACATATACACTTACATGGAATAAAACGGCAAAAATATATCGTAGAAAAGAAGATTAGCAGTGCGTGTGTTTATATCAATATATATATCGGCGTGTGTGTGCCGGTGGTACTATGCTAGTAGTAGTATCAATTGCTACATTTTGTTCTATTCAAAAAGTTATTATCAGAGTGGTGTGTAGGAAAGTGGGTGCTCATGCATTTTGTATAAAAGTAGAGAATAGGTTGCCTTGCGTTATGAGAAACGAGGAAAAATTGATTAGTTCAGTTAGTTATGTGCTGCTCCAGCATGAGAAGGGAAAAAGCTCGTTGCTCATTTCTCCATTTTTTTTACTCACATTAGCGTTCCCTTCCTTAAGAGTATATGTTGTCATTTTGAAAAAAACTTCCGATATATTATTCTCTTTTCAGCCGTTACCTTTCTTTTGTTCCACGTTGTCTAACAAAAGGAAAACAGAAGGAGAGAGAAGAAGAAAGTAGTTTAGGTATAATATTGCTACCTAAGCTAGAGTGGGAAATTCTTTGAACAAAAGGAAGGGTATTACATTATGAAACCAGAAAGGAAAGGAGACAGGAGTGGGAAGTATAGAAAAACAAGCAGTGACATCGATTTTTTTCTTCAAAACCTGTTCATCAAAATAGAGAGGCATTAACCTGGAAAGAGAGAGATAAAATAGAACCAAAATAACATTTAAACCAATTCAAACAACATTTCACCGCCGCGTGCTGAAAACGAGAGGGAGAGAGAAAGAGAAAGGAAGAGAGAGAGAGAGGAGAGAGAATAGTAAGTTTTGCGATAATGGGAAAAAGCATCTTTGGTGTGTTATCTTACCTACCCACCAGACTACCTATATAGAAAACTATATACCTACAGACTTTAATGGTTCTGGGAAGGCTTATATCCCCATGTGATGATAATGGACTCCGGGAGAAAATCGTATAAAATGGATAGGTTACGTTACGCCCATTTTATTACTGTAGTCTTGTGTGAATTCGCACAAATCAGCCCGATGGGTGAATAAACAAGTCTATTTTGAACCGAAACCCAAGATAACGATGATATGGTCATAAAAATGTCCTGATAACATGTTTTGGCAGGAATATTTTGGTCCTTAAAATCGGTTAAAATATATGCAATTTTATGGAGAAATCGTTAGTACTTGTCGTAAAATATAAAAATTTTTACAGGATATTAAAGAACAGTTAATATACAACGATAAGTCAAATTGAAATATGCTTAATAGCTTTACTTTACTTTACTACAGAAGAATTTTAAGTTTCGTAAAAGCCGCTATTGATTCCATTATTGTTTATACTCCTTTGTTACTTTCCCTTTGGCATACGTTTCGCTTTTGTTATATCAACATGTATGCATGCTTGTTGTTTATCCTAAAATTGTACAATTGTCAGGTTTTCCTAAACATGGCTGACTGATACACTATTTCCTGTGATTTATCTGTTCTCTGCTGCTGTGACAGGGGGTTCTTCTTCAGTTCGTGATTTGTTAGCCACAAAGAGTCGTGATGGTGGTGCGGTAAAAATAAATTTATCTGTTACAAAGCCAGGCCAACCGTCAGTTGGTAAAGTTGCAGAGACAACCCGCAAGAACAGCGGTGGTGGAGAACGACTTTCGTGTAACTTTCCTCGACTAAATCCTTTCGATCCTAGCATTACCGACTTTATTAAAAGCCCACCAGCTATCGATTGCAGAAAAAGCTATCCCCTTGTCTTCAGAACTAATTTTCGCAACAAGCTCATTCAATGGGGTCATCCATTTCCCGCTTCCATTATTGTCGACCGGGAGAGTGGAGGGGGCGTGGACAACAGTAACAAAGTTGGAAATTACAATTGCTGCTATAAAACTATTACCAGAGGCAATGGATCGGATCACAATGTGATGTAAGTTTACACACTCTAAGTCCCGCTATGAAGTACATACATTCATACATGCATACATTCCATATCTACAAATTCCTACACAGGAAAAGCTCGTGCAGGGCAGAAATCAAAGCTTCAAATATGCATACCACTCATAGGGACTATAATGCCCGACAATAAAATTTTTGTTCTTTTGCTACACTCCAATTCCAGCATACATTCATACATTCTTTCCAATCTACTTTTTTCTCTCGCTTTCCCCTCCCCACAATATAGCGTGATAACAATTTTAATACATTATGTGCAATGGTATGCTGCTCAGCGCGACTATCACTTTTGTTTGCATGATAGGATCGACCTTCGCACAAAGGAAATGGGACACATTGTAAAATTTAGGAAACTTTCCTCGTATCTTTATTACAACAGTAAAATTAACTTTTATAACGTTCCTATTTACAATGTTAATACTCTAGCGCACTGGGAAAATCCCATATAGCAGTTAGTTACTCGCTGTTCAACGTGACACCCGTGGCCTAATCACGATACGAATGTTATCTCGCATCAAAATGAATTTAACCCTCCACATCATTATTCTAACTTTTACCCTTTTTTATAGAGTCGAGGCGTATCAGGCTGCATTCATCACACTAAAAGAGCCTTGTGAAAAAATATCATTAAAATTTCGTTGTTTTCTTTTGTTATTGAAACATCATTTTCTCCCAGAATAATACTTTCCATACAAGAAAGATATATTCGTTTAGCTTTTCCTTTCACCAACAACAATCTGGCTTACCTATTTATTGAAAACATATTCTTTTTGTATGAAAAACGAGCTGCATTATAAATTACCAAACTTTGTCACACATCCCCGCCACTTTGAATGCTGACATGTACTAATATTTACCTATTTATTATACACAAAGCAAAGAAAGCAGTGTCGCACGACACTCTGGAGAGATTGGTAGTTTGTTATGCTGTGTGAGCTATCTGATTGAAGTGAGAAACTTCCAGCACGATAGTTCAGATATATGGTCCCGCTGTTTCTTCACTGTGTGGGTGGTGTGTGCACAGCGGTGCAAAATAGAAAGAAAGTTTGGTCGTATAAAGGAAAAGCTAGATGTAATATGTAATGCAGCAGTCTGGTTACATACTTTCCTATTGGAAAACAACCACTACAAAATGCATACCCCAGTTTTTAAGCATGTGTGCTGCAGAAAAAAATGTCGTCGTTTCTTTTCTCATTTACTACTGCAGACAGTTTTCTACCTCAGCTTAGCATAAACACAAAAGCACGAGATCTTAAATATTGAAAAAGAGAAAGGAGAAAATGCGGAAAATAGAGAATCGGGTGGAATTGGGATAGGAAATGAAACTTTGGAGTATTTTTTTCATTAATTTCATACATATTATATGCTCTTTCTTTTCCCCTCTATTATATCCTCCCTAACATGGCAATCGTATGGGGTTGGCGAAACGTAACTACATGAAAACACAAATATATCTCAGATTTTCGAAGCGGTGCTACCCAATAATGAAGACAGAAACCGAGATCCCTGCCGTCCATGAATTTATATCAGTTCGCTGCAGGAATCTTGGTGGGAGTAATCAGGCAAACCAACAACGCAATAATAACAAAGTCTCATCCTTTCTCTCCAACAAGGAAACAAGTAGTACGAACGGTGGTAATAGTGGTAGTTCGTCGACGAATAATAGTAATGATAACAGAATCTACAGCGTCAACAACAATATTAGTAATAATGGTACTGCAGGAGGAAAAGTGTATAAAGATATTCTAGCGTTCGTGCCTCTCAAACCACTGGTAGAGGATCGAATACGAAAATACGAAGAGTCTAGACGGAAATTTCGCTACTCGCACAAGATCAAAAACAATAACCACGAAAGTAAAAGAATGGATTATCCTCCAGAGAATCGGAGTAGTGGAGAAAAAGTGGGAGAGAAGCAGGCTTACCAGTGGCATGAGGTGCCCCACAATCAACATCCAGAGCCAAAACAGCAGCAAGGGGAAAGTATTAATTTATCCGAAGAAAACAGAGATCCCCCAGACGTCTATCAAACAAGCCCACCTGAAACATTAATAGCAAATGAAGATAGACTTTCTATTGTGGTTCTCGGTTTGGACGCCCAATCGCATATGAACTTCATTCGACAAATGCCACAGACGTATAATTTTCTTACTAAAAATTTATCCTCCGTTGGAATGTATGGATACACCAAAGTTGGCGACAACACCTTCCCCAATGTTGTGACTCTTTTGAGTGGGCTGTCGGTAGAAGAGCTGATTTTACGCTGCTGGCCCACAAAGGACTCGTATTTTGACGGGTGTCCTTTTATATGGAAAAGGTTCGCCGAGTCGGGCTACCGTACCTCCTTGGCAGAAGATTCCGTATGGATGGGCACTTTTAATTACGAGAAAAAGGGCTTTCTCCAACCACCGACAGACTATTATTTGCATCCATTAAGCCTCCTCATGGCGAAAAAGATTGGGCACGAGACCTGGGCCAATGCCAAGTTATGCTATGGACCTCGGTTGGCGTTTGAAGTTTTGCTGGATTATATTGTCAAGACTGCAGTGACATTTAGAGATAGCTTGTATTTTCAATTTGTATGGGCCAACTCGCTCTTTCACGACTACTTGAACAATCCTCGACTCGGGGATGAGTTACTTTGTATGACACTCGAGTATCTCAGGAACAACGGCTACCTCAACAATACAGCATTTATTCTGCTCAGTGACCACGGAATAAGGTACGCGGGTACATGTTATATCGTATTAAACTGGCAATAAAACGTATTTGGTATTACGACAGACAGATGAATGAAATAGATTGCATTTTGTGTTCTTTTCCTTTCTAAGGTGGGGCAGCATTCGCAGCACTTACCAGGGAAAGATCGAGGAAAGAATGCCCCTTGCCTACTTTTATTTCCCTGCCTGGTTTCGACGCAAGTATCCCAAAGCGTTAAAAAATCTTGGCAAGAATGTACTTCGGCTGACCACACCTTTTGACGTTCATGAAACACTCAGAGACATTCTACGATTGAGTAAAGGGGAGAAAGTTAGTTTTGACAGATGGTCGGAGGATAACGACGATAGTTATAATAAAGGTGGTGGTGGCAGTAAATCTGGTATAGAAAGAGCTGGTGGTCGTGGGAGAAGTGACAGTGAAAGTGACGAAAGGCCACCCAGAGGCATCAGTCTGTTCCGCCTGGTTCCTCTAAAGAGAACTTGTAAAATGGCCGGGATTGAGGAGCACTGGTGTGTGTGTCACTCGATGCAGAGTGTTCCTATTAACTCTACTCTAGTCCAGTCCGGAGCACAGTTTATCGTTCACGTAATAAATGGACTGGTGAAAAAGCATAGTGGGTTTTGTGCCAAACTTTCTCTTTTTAAAATCAATGAAGCCAAGAGGAAAATTGATGGTGACATTGATAGGGGATTGAACATTGACTTCCTAGTTCCTACAATCAGTACAAGCGGTGGTGGTGGCAGCAGTAATAATGATGAAGTCGTGCTATCTACGGGTGCTCCACCGTTTCATCCTGGGAACACAGCTGCAGGTGATGATGATCATGCGGGAGGTAGTATCTACAGAGCCAGCGATAAAATATTAGGTAGTGGTAACAAACGTGACATTCTTGAGAAAAGCAGGGGAGACCGTGTCCAAAAATACAAAAAGGCTGATAAACTTCCTAATCAACAGGACAAGAATGGTAGTTCCGTCACGTTCCCTTTTTCTAGCAGTATGTTGAATAGAGAGGAAGCGGGTTCTCTGTCTACATCAAGTGATATCAAAAAAATGATCCAGCTGCAAATTGTCATTGTCACGATACCCGGGAATGCCGTGTTTGAAGCTACCATATATGGCGAGGCAGAGATCGTAAACAGACCAATTAATGATCAAGATATTGATCAAGACGCTGGACAGAGGAGTAACCATCATTGGAAACTTTCGGGAGATATTAGCAGGTTAAACTTGTATGGCGCTCAGAGTGCGTGTGTGACGGACTATTCAGTTCAGAAGTATTGTTATTGCCATGATTTAGATGTTGAATAAAAATTAGTGGGTAGACTCTTAACAAGATATTTGTCTTATGACGCAACATCCTGGGTACATATACGGCTGGAGATTTTGCAGACCAAAAAAGACTTCAAAACGAAAATGTTGTATCACAATAATTACATTTCATTATTACTGTTATTACAATTATTACAACTATTCCATGTGATAAAAGTACCAAATAATAAAGTTAATAACTGTAAAAAAAATGCTAACCGTGATTACACTGAGTTGTTGCAAAGGGGGGCAATGTGAGAAACCAAAATATCAATAAATGCAAAATGTTGTGTTGTTTTACTTTCCTTGTTTGCACATGATGTATACATACGTATTATATAAATTGTAAAATACACAACCAAATACATTTCTAGGTAATCAAACCCGTCGTGTCGTGTGAGTGACATGACATGTGTGTAATCTTGTACAAACCGATTACGCCGGATAAAGCGTGTTTGGTAAGCTTAGCATGCCAATTTACAAGCTATTACGCAAATCAAAACCGAAATCACGAGGAATTAACTCCATAAACACGTACGGTTCTTGTGTAGGAGTGAAGTGAGCAGCAAGCTAATGCCTACGCATATTCGCCCAGTCAACGAATGCAGTACACAAGATCTATATACACGTTTAACATTCCACAGAAGAGTCTCATGACGGAAATAGATAAGATTAAAATCTATACAATAGCATGGATGAAACAATATAATCTTGGTGATAAACCTCATCCCAGGGATACTTTTGTTTAGGGTCATGATCGTGATCGTTGATGACGGTGTGAATACTGGAGGATATTTATACTGAAGTCAAGTTCTCTACCAAGATCATTTTGACACCAGACGTCCATAAGTTTGTTTAGGGAGAAGAGGTGCCAAAATTCATTGAAATTGCAATTTTACAACATTTTTAGTCTGGTTACAAATAATTTCGTTTAACTAAATATTTCGATTTGACTTCACAAATTTAAAAAAGTTTTTATTTTTTTAGTTTAGCCGATTCACAATGAATTGGATATTTGTTTCTCCTCTTTTTAAGTACTTCACGGTAACTTTCCTTTTTACAACCGTCATTCTGTTACTTCCGAGTAACACGAGCGCTGGTCCCCCGTTGCAAAGTGAAATCCCCATAGGCTTAGATCCCATCGACTCCGATATAAGTAGAGTGAAAGAGGGAAAATGGGATAACAAGGTGCATAACAGAGTGCTAAAACAAGACGAGGAAACGTACCGTTTACCACTATCAGTTCAGCCGATCCACTACGACCTTGAAATTAGACCCATTTTCGACAGCACGGACGCCAGTGAAGCATTTACTGCTCCAGGGAAAGTTGCCATACGGGTCAAATGCTTTGAGTCTACCAATTCCATTACGCTGCACTCCAAGGATATTGAAATTGATCATGACAGCGTTACGGTTAGTTTCAAAACATTAGCCTTTGTCGCAAACGTCTATCATTATCGTTACTTTGGGTCGTTACTCCGGCACGGGTTACAGACACCAGTCTTCCGTCCATTTTACGTTGCGTGTCTTATTGCGCTACACAGTTTATGAATACGCTCACGCTCCCAAAAGCGCTCTTGTACGAAACTCTACTCTTATCAACGACTGTGATCGTGCATTTTTACAAAAAAAAGTTTGATGATGGCATGTTCTTTTTATTACACATACAGCATGTACCAATAGCATCATCATCATCATCAAAATCTGCGTCTTCACAGCAAAAATTTTGAGACACAAAAGTATCCAGCAAAAACAACTCTCTCTCTCTCTCCCCTTTTGCAGTCACTTAGTATGTAACGACAGTGAAGAATCCAAATAGCAGTTTCACATTTCATCAATGACACGTAAAAGGAAACTAGTAATCACAAGAGCAATCTCGAATTCCCCTTGCAAGTTAATAGTACAGAAAAAAGTGCAAGAATGAGATGAGAGAGTACGAGAAACAAACTATCTTCCAGTATTATCCCTCCCCACCACGACGTTGTCTAATGGTGATTACGACTTGGAGTTTCTTTACTCTTCGTTCGTTCTAAATTCTTGCTTCTCTCTTCTGGGAAATAGCTGTCCTCTCATGTCGCATACTTATTCCTTCATTTTGTTTTCTCCATTCTCGCAGTCTAATGCCCCGTTTCCATTTCACTTTCCGCGTTTGTGGAATTACCACCGCACAGCTACCACGTCTGCTAGTAGACACTTTCGACTACAGAAGCTAAATACAAGTGCTCTTCTCTCACTGTTTTGTGTTTACAAGAATGACACAAAAATAGGTTTTTATCCCTTTTAACGTTGTAAATTACAGAGAAAGGAAAACACGAGAAAAGTGTTGCTCTAGAGTGTACTAAGTTTAAATAAGCTACCCTGTACCCAATACGACGGTCTACTTTCTACGATAAACAAAATTAATTGAATTTTAGGTAGCTGAAGTAGATCCTACTGGAGAAGCTGTGTCTGTATCCGGTCACAGTGTGGATGTGGATAGATCCTTTTACATCATTCATTTGGGAAGTAACTTGATCGTTGGACGGGAGTATTTGGTCACCATTCCCTTTACTTCCCTGGTAGGTCAAAATCGACTGGACGGCCTTTACCTAAGTTCCTACATAGACTCGGATGAAACAACAGCACTGCATTCCGTGCTACTTTTAGTATAAAGATAGGAAGAAATGAGTCTTTTCACAGGTAAGTTGGTGAAGATAAGTCTGTCTTATGCAATGTCGACTATCATCCTTCTTAATACCATTGGAAGACAAGAGAGATGCATAGATACACGCGTAACGTAATTCCAGAGGAAAAGTTGTTTTCTTACTTTGTATCTTTCCTTTTTCTTAATAATGCTCACAAATTGCTTTTGGCACTAATGATCCTATTTTGGCACCAGCATTGTTCGCTCTGTCTACAGAGAACTTGTATTTGTTATTATCTTTCCCTAAAAAGAATTTGTATGTAAAGTAATGCAAATACCGTTTCTGTTGCAGTTTGGCAAACATGGAAAGAGTCGGTGATCCAGAACCGATGTAAGTGAAAATGATACCGTTATCTGCTTAACACTTACGACGAGCTTAGCGTGAATATACCTACCTACCTACAGCTACGTTTGTTCGTTTTTATGATTTTGGCTTTTGTTATCCAAACAAAACTTATCGTCAGTACAAAGGTAATCTTAAAGTGATGAACGACTTCCATTTTCTCTTAAGACCGGGTCTGACGGGATGGGTTTGGGATAAGCACAATACAACCGTAAACATGCCTGTTTATCTGGTTGCATTCATTGTATCCGATTTTGAATCTGAAACCGCACCTGAAGAGTTGTATCGATTGCCAGTTAAAGTAAGCGGAACATACCTTCACTTTCCTTTTAAAGTATCTTTCTTGAGGGTCGCATGTATACGTGGCGGAACTTCGTTTGTAGACATGGGCTGCGCCTCCTTTGATGACCAGCACCAGTGGAAAGTTTTCTGCACAGGCTGCGGCGAGAATGCTTAATTTTATGGAAGAATACTATGACATTCCTTATCAACTGAATAAAATGGACAGTGTTGCCATTCCAGACTTTGCTGCAGGTTGGGATACCCAAAAGTTGCAATAATTATAAACTTCGTATACTATAGGCTTCTGTTTGAATGTAATCTACGCATGAAATTCTTTTTCAATGAAAAGGAGCTATGGAAAACTGGGGTCTAAACACATACAGAACAAATCTGATGGTCTGGTTTGAAGAAGAAAATACTCGTTTTGAGAGATGGAGAAGTGCTGCAGGTAAACTTTCCCCTTGCTCTCCATAATTTTTGTCTCTTGACATTTTTCATGAGATAGAAAACAGAAATATGTTACAGTGAATGTCAGCAGCACAGTATGCAGCCTCATAATGTAAAATTGCTTTCATTTTACAGTTGTCGCTCATGAGCTTGTTCACCAATGGTTTGGAAATTTGGTTGGTTATATAATTATTTCTATATTAAAAGCACCCCCTATTGAAATTCAGATTCTGCTTAAAACCCGACCGTAACCGCACTTTAATCTATCTTCAACCCAAGGTAACCTGTGAGTGGTGGAACGATACGTGGCTAAATGAAGGTTTTGCAAGGTACATGCAATTTATTGTTGCAAATTACTCCGGAGAGGACTTCCGGTCTCTCGATAGATACGTGATTGATGTGACACAGTTGTCCATGGCTTACGACGAGGCGGATACAACTGAACCGGTGCACAGTAACGTCACGGATCGTATCGTGAATCAGGCCAGTCGTGTCGTTTACGAGAAAGCAGCCGCGCTGATCAGAATGATGCAGTCATTTTTAACGGAAGAGACGCTTATTAAGGGACTTCGTAACTACCTTCAGAAACAGTAAGGCACACAGAGAAAAACTAATAGCAATTGCAGTCTGTTAGTGTCCTGGGAAATTGTCATTACTCAAATGTTCTAAATATTTGCAGCAAGTACAGTGGTGTTGAACAAGATGATTTATTTATGGCGCTAACAGAACAAGCTGTGGTAGATGGAACTTTCACGGAGAACACTGTCAAAGAAATTATGGATACATGGACCCTGCAAAGTACTATTTCTGTTTTTCAAAATCGCAAATTATGTTCAATGTTCCGTTTTTCATTTTCTATGTATGCATGTCTAACTAAATCACACTTTAGGTGGATTTCCTCTTGTTCGCGTTAGTCGGGTAGATGATCAAAGGCTTTACATTTCTCAGGTAGTCTGAAATTAAAACTTGGATCTTGGAAATTGCATAAGTTTAAGTGGTCGAATCAGAATTATTATAATATGTTTTATCGGAATATTGTTATATGACGATGATATCGTTTATAGGAGCGCTATAGACCAGATCCGTCATCCGGAGGAAGCAATAACGAACTCTGGTACGTTCCAATTTCTTACGTCACTGCATCAAATCCAGATTTTAGTGCTGCTAACACAAAGCCAAAAGATTGGATTGACAAGAACACCATTCTACAAAGTTTAATTGTGGATTCCACGAATGAATGGATTATTATAAACCCAGATGCAAGAGGTATAAATTCACAGAAATACAGGTGTAAATGCATTGTGCAAAATTGATATTTTGCAAAAGGCAAACAAATAGTGGACGATGAAAAGTCCAGAAGTGTTACTACACCTGGGATCGGGATGATAATCTCTATTTTATCTGTCTTTTTGCTAATCGTAGGGTTTTACCGGGTAATTTATGATGCTTATCTAACACGTCTCATACAATTGCAATTAGAAAGCAACCATACGGCCATTAATTTTGGTAGCAGAAGCCAATTGATTGATGACTATTTCAGAAGTGCTTCAGCCAGTAAGAATGCAAGGAATAAAAAAATTATACGTAAAATTAACATCAAGTGCCCATCGTTAGCACTGACGACATATTTTACACATAAAATTAATCGTTCCCATTTTCAGAATACATTAACATTCAACATGCTTTGAATTTGACCCGATACCTCAACAAAGAAGACGACTTCATTGTGTGGACTACAGTCGTTAGCAATTTATCGCCTCTGAACACTCGTCTCAGCGATACAGATGTGTACGAAAAATTTACGGTAATGAAGGAATATTTGGGAAATGAATTTATGAGTCCCCATGTCCAATGACTAGCTTACGACGGAAAGCCTCAATAATAGATTAGTATCCCATTAATTTCATTCCATATGTGTTACAGGACTATGTACTTAATCGGGTTGTGGAACCTTTGGAAAAAATTGGCGTGGAACAATCTCCCACAGAGCCAGCTGAAACAGTGGTATTGAGAACACAACTGCTCGACTTCGCTTGTGCTTTTGGTCATCAAATTTGCAAAGACACAGCAGATCGTTTATTTGCAGAGTGGATCGCTGCCCCTACCCCTCCGCAACGATCTCCGTAAATGTTTTATTACAGAACAATATAAATAGATGATATGAAATGAAACACCTCAGTTTACATATTAAGAGCATTAGAAAGATTTTTTCCAAGAATCATAGAAATGAATGTTTAAAATTCATCGCAGAGTTCCTACAGACTTGCAGCCAATGTTATATTGTAGTGCAGTGGCTGCTTCTTCTGACCCTACGAATGCCATTCAGAAATTCCTCCTTGAAGAATATGTACGGAACAAAGGGTCTGCTATTGGAAAGGCTAGACAACGAAATCTCATTGTTAACGCTCTAGCGTGCGATCAAAGTATGACAAATTTGGAAAGGTGAGCGCAGTAATAGCGGTATAAAGCAATACCAAAGCCAGTAACGCCTCATTTTATATTTTGTATTACACTTATCACATAATAATATATCATGCTGTTATATCAGTTTAATGGAGAAAGCAATCGATGACAGCACTGGCAATGAGCTGGATATTGTTACTCATGGAATGCAATTGCTACAAAGTATAGGGCGCAATTCCGCAGGCAGACAACCATTGTTCGACTTCATTAAGAGCAAATCTACAGACATCACGTCCACGTTAGATAAAATTTAAATTACTAAACCGAATAAGTGACCATTTATATCATTATATATTAACCGAAAATTGTTTTCTTCAGACATGGCACCATGGCCGTTCCGAATTTAATTTCCACACTTGCGCCGTACCTGAGCTCTAGCAGCGTAACGAATTTACCTCAGGAGGTACTACTAAATATTATAAACTTATTGATGAAATTTCCATATCGTGTAAATCTGGATTAAGGGGATCGGCCTTTATATTAAACCCCCTTTACGGAACTATGCAGCCACAAAGCCATTGAAACACACCGCCAGTGTGCTGATGATGATGAGATGATACCTTGCTTGTATATGTACTGCACAAGCATGTATGAGCTGGAGACGAATTCAACGTTCACGATAACATTTCT
>JAHZNE010002016.1:0-14254 GCA_027744055.1 Callyntrura sp. NNG-2020
GCGTGATTCACCGATGTATATCTCTACGCAGGGATCATTGTCCTTTCCATCAGAGAGCCATTCGTAAATGAATAAAATAAAAATCAAAAAATACATTACAAAAGCACAAAAACGATACATTTGGCACCATTCAAACTGTATGGCACAGTTTATGGATCATGATTGCAATGAAATGCAATATTTTCAAATATTGTGTCAGCCTAATGTTCTATTGATAAAGGGCTCGTTTTAACACAAATAGTGGTAGTTTTAAGAAGCACACCATGTTATTCCCGTCAAGAATTTTCCTGTTAATGTTTTTATTAAGACACTCCTTTAGAAATGCTGTTGTGACACGTAATTAAGGAAAAGAATATTTGATCTAGTCACCAGTTGCCATAAGTAGTCCTATTGTTTCTAACCTTGCCACTCTAATGTTTCCCAAATAATACAAAAATATTTCAGCAAACATACTATGATGATGAATCTAGATTCGTAGCCACGTTAGTAGTCCACTGGTCTTATTGGCTGGTATTGCGTTGTCCAAAGCCTTTTTTGCTACGAAGATGATATGCATACTTTTACAGCCAATCAGAGCAATATGGAGCAAACAAATAAATTATCATGCATTTCTCTAATTGGGTTTCAATGTATGCATATCTTCTCCATAGCAGAAATAACGTTTTTGAACAATCCAAAACCAGTCAATAAAATCAGGGGACTGCTGCTGTGTTTGCATTTTGATTTTTGATTTTGATTGAATTGCGTTTTTTTGATTTCATCGTTAATCTAGCTGATCCATTAATCACGATTTTCACATTTAATTGCTTGTTTATCTGTAGGATGTTCGTATTATGGGCTTAGTAGAAGTAACAGTAGCATGCGTTAAGTGGGCATGGCACATTCTTTTGACTGTCTTTTGACGATGAATTTTGGTGTTGAATTTAAAGAATCAATTAAGCACACCAAAATTAGTTAGGCTATCTCTTTACTTTGATTTCTCTATAATAGTATTTCCGTATGCTTAGAATAGTTAGTATACAAGATAATCAATCGTTAATATTACTGGATCTATAAGACCGCTGCAGCGT
Organism: Callyntrura sp. NNG-2020; assembly: GCA_027744055.1. NCBI lineage: Eukaryota > Metazoa > Arthropoda > Collembola > Entomobryomorpha > Paronellidae > Callyntrura > Callyntrura sp. NNG-2020. The sequence continues at coordinate 1,071 of JAHZNE010002016.1, forward strand.
TTCCCTCGGTATCACCCACTGTCACCATTATATAGCTTTTATCTGTTTTTACTGACAAAGCATTATATGATGTATATTTATTTAGAGAGAAACCCGCTCGGTCGTAAATTGTCAGGTGGCGTTTTGTCCCTAGTTGCTACGGAATTGCATAAGTGTAAAAATGGCTTAATAAATTACAGTTACACCGTGGCTTTAATTGTTAGTTTGGCGCGGGATTAAGCAACGACAAATGAAGAATAGGATTGTTCCCAAAAGTTCTTTGGAGAACAAGGAGCGTTCGAATTGCATTTCCAACATGATATAATGCTAATGTGGTTATTAAACAAACTGTGGTACTTGCAACTTAATTAAGATTTAGTTGTTACTACAATGTTAGATCAATGTTATAACGATACGATTGTAGACGTTAATATTATTTGTACAAACGTATTTATGGTAGTGATGTTAAGTACATAAAGCTAAATTAATACTACAGACTATTATAACTGTATAACTATTATAATAACAAGAACTAAATAAATATATACACTTTTTTAATTTAAATTTTATTTTCTTGCTGGCATTATATTAGAATTAGTAGGAAAATTTGAAAACTTGCACAATTAAAAATCGTGTTTGGAGCTAAAAGAACATCAAATATTTATAATGTTATTTGGACAATCTGAAAATTTAATGGAGCGGATTCTTCCTTAATTTCAGTTAACAGCAATATTCTAAAACTAGTAACCCGTTCCCGATCCAAAGCGGCTGTTTAACTAATATTTTCTTTTTAGCGCATTTTAAGTTATTATTGCTAGAATAATTTAAAAAATAAAATAAAATAAGCTGTTTTCCTGGCCCGTCAATGGTATTTCCTAATAGAAATGAATTTAAAACGTAGAAAGTCGAGGGTGGAGAAATATTTGAAAAAGATCCACCCTAAAACAATTTATGATTGGATCGAAGGGTTGAGGTAGTACGATACATCTCATACAGGCAATTCGTCGCCCCATGCCACCTGTTTTAACGTTTCAAAATTAAAGAACATTTGGCAAATGCATAGAGTTGGAGCTTTCGAACGACACGCTACTTGGCATCCTAGTACTATTTAAGTAATTGTAGGACAGTTGGAGTACTATGCGGTATGATACACATCCCATTTCGTTCTCTGATTTACATTTGTAAAGGTAAAAAACCTTATGGCACATCTACATGTGCTGGGCTTGCCAATGAATTTCATGTTGCTCTACAATGAAAACCGTGACATAAAAGGACAAACCCACAGGATAAAAAGTACTTTATGTATATGTTTAACATCACAGAAACACTAGCCACTACACACCCTCTGGGGAGAGTTAAAGTCGTACTGCAAATTTGCAGTGACAGGGCTTTTTTAATGACACCTTACTCGTTGACGTTAAAAATGTAGGAGTTCAAAGGACAAATTAGGAGTATTGTACAGTAAGATTAATTTTCTATTTTTTGATTAAACTATGCGGAGTTTACAAAACTGCCGAGATGTTTAGCCAACCAAGTTGAGAGACAGGGAAAGAAAAATTGCAATTATTATTTGACTAATTCACTTCGTCATATTTTCTAAAGAACTCATTTATATGCAAACTTCTAATCATTTTGGACAGCATATACCTTAGAAACTTTAAAAAATGTCGTATTGCAAACGCTTTGTTCAGTATTAACTGGGAACACTGTTCTACCATTACCATCATTTGCCTTCTCCGTCGGAAGTGTCTTACAGTTTAAAAATGCCTACAACTTTGGTTCTAGCCGCATGTTACGTTAGCCAACAATTTTGTGAACGGATGTCCCTTATCTATCCTGCTTCATGGGACCATCACAAAATACAGTGGTACTATCGAAAGGAGCCCAAGAAATGTCGCATTTACGACATTTTTGCAATTTTTAATTTAGCAATTTCTGTAATTTGCACCACTATAATAGGGATATCTTTGCGATACCAACTAATTCCTACAACAACTTTACTTATGTGTGGACCACCATTGCAGGCTTTCATCTCGGCAGTGGTTAATGATCTCATTATCTGGAACTATGGAAAGGAGTATGTTCCGGCAGTAAATTGGATATTACAAACCAGTATGAGGCTAGAGATGCAGCGCATCCCGCTGAGACGTAACAACGGGCAAATAATTGAATATGCTTTGCAGCAAACATTAACTTCAGCAGCTTTTACACCACGGCAATGTGGACAACTGGTTAAAGAAGGTACCAACTTCATTGCTTAGTTTTTAATTCAAGACTAATTAATAAAATTGATATTTACTTCAAAACATTCCATTTCAGAAATTCGCAAAATAAAGAGACATGTTGAGACGCAGGGCCCACCTGACTGGATGGCATTGCTTCTCTTTTACGCCGCCTTATACTTCCCCCTTACTGCTTTCCAGACAGCCTTTTTTCTTTCCGTTTCCCAAGCTGACCATATTTACCTCATTCTACGGTTCATTGACGCCATATCGTTGAATCGATGGAATCTATGCAGTAGCTACGTCACTCTGTTTTTCCGCTTCCTCTTTTGTTTCCTCAATTATCAATCACTCTGGACCAGCTTTCGAAGCTACACCATTCTACTAGCCACTACTGCCTATTCCTTTTCAAAGCTGCTTCGACATCTAAAGAGTTTACCTGTCGGCATCACTACCCTTCGGTTCTACACACAACTTAGAATTTGCTTTGTTCGTATTTCTACCCTATGGAGCATGGCAGAAACGACATTTCTGATGCTGGCCTACGTCGTCCTTGTTTTTGGTTGTAATGCAGCGATCATTGCAGTAAGAACGGGGGATGCCATGCAATTTGGGGCAATGGTAAGTGTATTACTCGTAATGTTTTCTGCTGCAGAGCTTGTGTTTAGAGTGTCTGGCTACGTGGTGGAAACCACCCAACAAATGATAAATCGATGGAATCATGAAGCTTGCCAAAATCCACATAGACGTCTGATTAAACGCATGATGGCCGGGTGTCGACCCATGAGAATGATATTTGCAAACCATGCAACGATAGGGAGATCAATGAAAGTTAAATATTATGACGCCATTTTAGGGAATGCGGTGGCAGTTTTGCTGCTTTGCAAAAAACTACTCTAGCCAAGGAACGGCGTAATAGTTTGCACGTTTAAGAGTAGAAGCAGAACATTCATATGCAGAAGGGGACCATGGGGACACTCATATTCCGTAATGTATTGAATTTTTCATATCATGCAGCACTAAAGTGTGCCATAGTAGAATATGTTGCCTCTTATCCCCCAGGTTCACCGATTGTGTGAATTAGAAGGAAATTTTGTTTTTTCACATAATTAGAAATGATGTGCAAATTTTACATAATCTTTAAATGTACTAAAATGTGTAACAAACGTTTATATGTATCCCTTAAATAGTATTTGGTCTCGACTAACATAGCTTTATAAATAGGCATTCGTAAAGCAACTTATAATGTATGTAATTAATTTAATTGTGCTTCATTTTACAATAAAGCAACTGGGAATCACACAACCAATTGGAATTTGATTAAAATGAATTGATTGAAACAAGGTAAAAGCTGAATAAACGTTATTCTGGAAGATATTAAGCATACAAAAAGGAAATTTAGCTGAGCATAGATTAGAAAAGCTATTACTTGGAATTTTCAATTTAAAAACGAATAGAAAATTTAAAATTCAATTAAACTGCTATTACATTGACTTTGAATCATTTACGTAGCATTGTTTGTTCAACGCAAATATGTTGCCATAAAATTTCAACTTCTCTGGAAAGTAATTATTTTTATGAAAAAAACTTAAACTTGTTTTTGTATGACAAACCTGGGATATTAACACTTTAAAAATTTACGTACTAAATTTTCAAACAAAATTACTAGACATTGTATTACATTCTGGTGATTTGAGCAATAATACTACAGCGGTCGCTTGGCTTTGTAGCTTTCATATATTTAAGAAATAATTAATAATTTCAATCAATTATCAGCCAATGTGTTACTCTGACTTTTTGTAGAAATCGTCAATGTTGAAAAATGGTATTGTTGTGGCTATCGCTGTGAAATATCAGTCGTCGACTACGTATGGTTTTTTCTGAATCCAGTAACCGTCGTCTATGCTCAAAAACATTGACCATATTTAACTTCGACCGGTTTACTTGTAACCATATTAGTTTATTTTCCAAACTCATTACCTCATTTTTACATTCCGTTATCACCTTTCCTCTAAACCAAACATGATGGATACATTTTTGTACATTCATATGGTTGTCTATCGAAGTAGCGCACCATTTACTTCGTTTAATTCGGTAATCCTAACGGCAGTTTATATATACACTCAATTGCTCTTTTGCGTCGATTAAGGCAAATGTGGTTATTGTTATTTTCCTATGTTTGTAGTTAAGGCAATAGCGAAAAATAATATCGCTTAGAATAGGAAATGTTTCTACCAATATAAATGCATGTGGTTTTAAGTAAAGTATTATCTTTATTTAAATTTCCATCTTAAAGGGAATAGACAAGTAATACGCAGATATGTAAAAATTATTGACAATACTCCAACAGCTTTTTGGTGAAATTCTAGTAAAGTTGGCCTATACAATACATTAATAGTGGAAAGTTAAAATAGTGCATTTCAGTAGTTTTTCACATTAACGAGAGCAAAAGAAGACTACATGTTTTTTAAAATGAGTCAGACATGCCGCTAAAACGGAAAACCGTAGGAAGTATATGTTATATGAAGTTAACAAAATATTATAATTAAAACATCTGAGTTGTTTATGGGGTTAGATTCCGACAATATAATGGTATTCTGTTAATAATTTGAATATGGGTTTCCCAAAGCTCCTTGTTCCTGTTTTGAATAAAAGAAAAACATTATTATTAAATATTTCTTAAAAAGCGTATTAACTTAAGTTTAATAGCTAAAATTACTTTTTATACTAATACCTGCTTTTAATTAATTTTTAGCATGATTTAAATTATTTTGCTGTTTTGTGAATTTTTCCAAAACTAACAGAAGCTTGTGCAGTTTCTAAATACTTTAAATTTCAAAATTGTAAATATAAAAGTTTCAATATAAAATCTACGACAACAAAATCAGGAAAACGTTAGAAAATAAAACATGAAAACTGGTTTCATTGCATCTCGTTCCACTTTATCATAGTTTTAAAGTTGTAACCTGACTTTAACCTAATGCTTTAGGAACTCCTGTTCACTTACTAATTCAGTATCTAAAATCAAATCTAAAACATTTACATGCAGCAGTCTTAACAGTAAAGTAAGGTAAATGTAATGTTGAGTTAAAAATTAATGTAAATGCTCATGCAAACACAACCCGGAAGTTTAAAAACAGCTTTCGACATACTTATTTATAACGACGGTAATCAATACCAGATTCGGCAGCTCCCTTCGATTTCTCAACTTTAAACACTACCAAACGAATGAAATGTTAGGGTAGTACATTATTCCTACGCTGCATCATTTATATGCGCATAATTTCAACAATATTCCCCGAGATTTAATTGCAATTTTTTCATTGAGCTACCTACTTTTCGCACACGGTAGCATACCAAAGTAGTTGGAATTTGCGTATATTTGCTGTTTTAAACCTTGTCACCAAATATCAAATCAAATATAATTCAAAGATACATATATCCAAAAGCAAAATGTCTTCATCTTTGACTCTCTTTGCCAATTACCTCAGCCAATTCATTACAAACCACACAATCTCAATTCACCCCATTTCCTGGAACCATCACGTCATGCAATGGCAACACCGCAGCAATTCCAAAAACTATCATTTACATTGCACCTTTGCCATTGCAAATATGTCAATCACTGTGATATGCACAGTTATCATAGCCATTTCCCTGAAATATAAAATTCTTCCTTCGATAGATCTCCTCCTTTGCACATTGCCCCTATACATCTATTGCTTTGCAGGATTACTGGATATGTGTGTATGGTTGTTTGGAGACGAACTGATTCTGGCAGTTAATTGGATTATTGCGAAAGATCTGGAACTCAGCATTCACCATAGAAGACAACGACCTCCTCACCAACAAAATGACCAAGGAACCCATCTAGCATTTCGGACCCCCACACTAAAGCACGGTTTTCGTCTCATAATAGAAGGTAATTGAACATAATATAATTCCAGACATAAATGCCGGAGCGGGTGTGTATTGATAACCTATTCTTCCAAAGTTGGGACCACTTTACATTGGAGGGATAGGGAGGGGGCGGAGCTTCTAAGCATTACAGAATAGGACACTCATTATGTAAACTGATCCCCTGCTCTGTTTCAGGGAATTATTAAATTATTTTATTGTTCTAGAAATTGGGAAAATTCTGCATCCACGAAAGAGAAACTCACCACCGGACTACTTTGGGCTACTCCTCAACGTTACAACGATGGGCCTCCCGATTCTCGCTTTCCAATACAGTCTCATCCTTCTCGTTATTAAAGCAGATTGCTTTTACCTCATCCTAAAATACATTGACGCAATTGGTGTCATTCAGACGACCTTATCTTGTAACCCAATTTTAACCTGCCTTAGGTATGTCCTTTTCCTCCTAATCTTCCAACTAATTTACTTCAACTTTCGAACCACTGCTCTTCTAGTTTTGGGAATGATATCGTCCTTCTTACGAATATTGAGACACCTGAAAATATTACGGATAAACCTGGCTACCCTCCAAATCTACAATAACGTCCACATCTGCTTTCAAAATGGAATATTCCGGCCGTTGTGCGTTAGTCAGACTAGTTTCCTGGTCGTGGCTTACATCAGCTTGGTGGTGGGAATCAATGCGGCTGTGGTAGCTCACAGATGGGGAAATGTCCGGCTGCTTGCGGTGGTTCTGGTGGCAGTTGCCGTGGTAGTATTATTTATAGAGCTGACGATCGGCATATACTGCTATATTCTAGATTTCACTAACCGCTTGCTCAAAATATGGTATATTGAAGCGAGTCAAAGCTCAGGAGGCGCTTTGCTCAAAAAGTCGGTGGCAGGAAGGAGACCCATCAAAGTGATGTTTGGATGTTTTGAGGCATTCAGCAGAGAAATGATGATGAAGTGTTACGAATCTTTGCTGGGACATATCATAACGGTGTTGCTACTTACTGATAAAATGTTCTAACGAGTCAGCAGCTGGTATTAACTTGTATTTTCAAAGGTATGTAAGTACTAAGATAAGCATATAGCTAATATTTCAGGTCTAAATAACAACTAACACTTTCTAATTTTTAAGTTGGAGATGGTTTCAATAATTCATTAAGGAATTACCCTTATGGAAGTTACAAATTTGGTATATGAATTCAGATTAGCTCGAGCAATCTAGTTAATTATTAATATTACCTTTACGTCGTATAGTGCTACGGAGTGCTAATATATAAAGACCGGTATCCATGATCTGAATAGTGTATCTGAGATGATACAATAGTATGTTTTATCTGTATCTAGTATTTAAGAATAGTTTATTGTAATTTGTTGTATCTTACGTGACAGGACAGTTGTATATCTGGGATCGTGATTCACGATAGAAGTATTTCAAACTTGACAATTTTTAGTTCTGGTTTTATAGCGGCAAATGGATTGTCTGACAAAATTTCCATCATCTTAAAACGTCACACAACATATTTTAAGGTAATTGTGATATGTTCTGTTCGTGTCTGAAATCCTCTGTCTTGTTGAAAATAGTTGTCTTCGCGGTTTGCTACCATTTACAAGTTGTGAAATATGAACATTTAATAATAGAGGGAAAGATCAACCACCTATTCATTATTGAACGGTGCTTAAGTTTATCATTGTGAACAAATATTGACGTTGAAATATCGTTTATATTCACGGAATCGATTACGTTTTTATCAGCACATATAATAGGGATCTAAAGTACTAACAAATATATGAATGCCTATTATTATGGATCCCCATGCATTATATATCCAGAAAGTATGTTAATGGAAAGCTGTCCATGTAGTTCTCGTATATTGGCAAACGGGAAGCATTTTGTGAGATATGACATGCAAAACTGGAAATGTATTTCGACTGTGTTCGATTTGTGAAAGCAGTTCATCACACAATTGCTTTTGATATCCCTATAGATAGTTGTGTTTGCAAGGAGCAGTGCTGCGACAAATAAAAGACGATTTATACCACAATTTCCGGTTAAAGTATCTCCACTTGCCCAAATATTAGAACAAGCTTACTTTGAAAGAACCAAATATTATTTCCTAGAAGCGACACATAAATATATAAAACTTTGTGCTTGGAAGACACACAGTTGAACCAGTTCGAACATTTGCCAAAAAATATCTTTAGCTTGTGTTGTATTTATGCAAAATGTTGTAATAAATATTTCGTCTTGTTAAAATTAATAAATAAAATAAAATGTTAACATTAAAAAACAGCTCGTACTACCCCCACCACTGACTTCTTACATGCAGAAAGAGTGCTATCATTTTTATCTAAATAATTTGAGACATGTATTCTTAGTTGGAATAGTGGATTCACACTCCCTTTTACTAAATTATACTCGTGGGGTTTTGATAAACGACAACTTTAAACCAGCCGTAACATCCCATATTACTTAAAACAAGCTGCTATCTCCATTTCCAAAATAGTTTTGCCCTTGAGAATGTTTTTAAGCTTTCCCAATATATTGCAAATGCTTGTAGCACTTCTTTGCTCGTGGTTAGTCCAATGCACTAAATTTGACGACGAATTTTACCGTCTTGCCAGATATAACGAGTCTTTGATAACAGCCTACCGGGAAAACCCTTCAGCATTTAAAATACAGCCGGCGTTTTCCCGCACGAGAAATCCTTCAAACTTTTTCCTTGTCTCAGTGGAACTCTAGAAGCTGTCGGAACTGTTTCCAAAACGAGGGACGTGTTTCCTTTTGCTGGACAATTTCGAACATACTGACTTAGAGCCGTTGCATTACCCCATCCTGGTACGGCAGCCAGTGCCCGCTTTATTTGTCTCCGGCACCACCCAAAATGTGTGGCTGCCAGAAAATATATTTCGCGCCCTTTACCCCAATGAATCTGCTCTTGTTAGAAACAATGAGATACACGTGTACGCTCCCGAAATACCCTGTTTCCTCTCTAAACATTTGTCCAGCATGAATCAACAGAACGCCGGAAGGGTCTCCATTTGGGAAGTATGTCTACGTCTTAACATTTTATCCCTGTCGGCCTCCAGTAAACCCTGGAATTGTGTTATACAAGCCTTCCTCTTCCCCCCAGAAGGGTACGGCTTAAAAGCGGAGCTTGGTCTCCCCAATATATTCTCGTTAAACGCCTACAAAAAGTTCGTTTTGGACCCCGGGTTACCCTTTCCCGTGGGCGGAATTCAAGTGCTGCTAACCCCCACGGAAAAGTTGGAGACATCTTGGCAAAAGCAGAATATTCTTGTTTGGATGCGAGAAACTCGCCCGGGAAAAGAGATGAACGGGTTTCCGGTAGATGCATATCTCTACGACTACTTTGTTATGCCCCTGCAGTTAAAACCCCCGGCGGGTCAGAACTCTACAGCGCAGATATTCGAAATAAACTTGCTGCGATCAGTATCAGTTCATCCCACCTGGTCAGTGTCTCCCAATAACAGGATGGAAGCCAGTGGAACATTTCATAGGGTGGACTCCCTTGCTACAATGCGGGAAGATGCGTCCCTAACCACCATGTGGTACCTGGCTGACAACGACGTCGAAGAGAAGCTGTTTAATCAGCTCCCCCATCATTTCAAACTTTGCCAAAATCACATTCTGGACTCGGTTAGGGGCAACATGTTAAGAAAACTCCCTTTCCCCGATTCCTACAGTGTATATGCGCACGGCGTGACGTCCCTTTGGATGACCATTCTGGGCAACGCCACCATTTGGTATTATCACGAAAATTTCCTCTGTAAAAACAATAAGAAATGGAAGGGCGTCATCCGGAATTATTTTCCCGACGCCCAACTTAACATAGAGGCTGTCCCCTTAAATACCACCCTCACCTATCCCCTCGCTTTAAAGGGATCTGCGGGGGCGTTGAAATTTGTGAGCTGTGGGGGATCCAAGGGCCTGACTCCCATCGCCTTTGCGGAACTGTTGAGCGCCTACCAAGTCACCGTCTGGATTTTCATCCTGCTAACCACCCTCCTGACAGCGAAATCCCTCAGCTTATTTCTGCCGCGACGGAAGCACACGTCCTTTGCTCGAATTTTACTGATGATTGTAAAGGTTTTATTTGAGCAAGGGGACCCCTTTGTTTCCGCCGTGTTTAAAATCGCCGCCTTGAAAATACTGACGGTTCTCATTTTCCTCGTGGGGATCGTCATTAGCAACGGCTACAAAAATGCAAACGTGTATAATATGATACTACCCCGGCATCCAGATCCGTACGAGGAGTTCTCCGAGCTGGCGGCGGAAAATTTTACGGTTTACTCAAAATCTCACCTTTCCCCCAAAGTGCGCAAGAAGTTGAGCGCAGTAGACATAGAGGGCATTAGTGTCCTCAAAATGACAAACCATTGGTACGTAGAAAAAGGATGGTATGGCTGGATACAATCGCAAATCCTCTCGTGGTGGACAAAGTGGGCCAGTCTTAACGACACGTCTAACGAAAGAGTGGCAACGAGAATGAGCGACCATTCAAGGCTGCATCCAAAAACCGCCAAACTATTTGAAATGTTGCTGAAGGACGCGTTTCGAAAATATAACGACTCTCCGGAAATTTCAAAGCCAAATTTGGAGAGGGATTTCATGTCCGCGGAAGGTAACCTCTTGTTCGAGCATTTGAAAGAGTGTAATCGATCAGCGTTGTTGTTACCAGCGTATGAGTGTCTTCAGTATGGTCGCAATTTGCAGATGTCTGAGGGGACGAAACGGCTAAGGATCAGTATCGGAAAACAAGAGATGTCGCCACTATATACCGTGTTTGAGCTGGGGGGTGCGGTTCCAAGGGGCGTAGGCTGGCGCTCAAAAGCGGTAAAGGAGTCGGGGTTATTCCCCTTTTGGGAATCCTTTGTTTCCAGTCAGAGTGAGGGGTCTTTTAGCGGAAACATGTTTGTCGTACTGGACGATAAAACACCGAACATGCAAGGAAATATTCAAATTATTTTTCTGTTGTGGTTATTTGGTATAGCAGCAGCGAGTACAACCTACGTTTTGGAATTCCATTGGCAAATTTGCTACTATATTTGGTATGCCGGTCAGAGAGTTTACGCCTGTGTGATGGATATCACCGCACAGTTGCGTCATGTTCAGTCGGCGTGGCTACAGGCATGTTTGACAAAGAAAATAGTGGACGCTGAATAGTTTTGCGCTATTTATGGGGAGAACGAGAACGCATTATTTTGCCATCCACGACCTCAACCATGGACACTTTATGTAAATTGTAAATTCTAATGCGCCAATTCGTTCACGGGGTCACCATCGTTATACTTCATATTTTGCATCCAGCTGTAGATGTAGACAGTATCAGTTGACTTATAAAGAGAAACCTTATTGTTTTAACATGATGCAAGATTTAGTGTATCGTGAATGACAACAGAAAATAGAAGAAACATAATGTCAAAAAGAACGTCATAAATATGAAACAATAATAACATGTATCCAGTACCTTTATCTTTTGATATTTTAGTAAACGCGTACAATTTGTGCCACTTGCCACAAGATCTGAGGAAGTAATTCTATTATCTACGGCAGACATCTAGCATCAACATTTAGCATCTTTAGCTTTCAAGCAGTTCTTACCAGATGAATGGAATTGGTCTGGAGTAATAAACCAAAATTTCATTTCATTTATTTAAATCTTAAATTCAAGAGTTTCGACGAAAATGTTATATAAATTTGTTTTAGTATTTCAGCTAGCACAGTTGTTGGTAAATGCGGAAATTTTTTTCATAAACTAATGAAATTTGTGGACTCTTTGGATTTTGAACTATTTACAAATTGTATAGTAATTCTACGATAATTTGGCAAGGGATGGTGCACTATATAAAATGGGGATTGTACTACCAAAGGAGAACTTGCACGACACCGTAATGAAATTGAATTCAGTATAATCCGTTCATTATTTTGACGCACCATGATCTCTTTGAACATGTAAAACAATGAATACATTCAAAACATACACCTCTATACATCATACGTGCCTGATACTATAAAACCAGCAATTTTCAAGACAATTGAATTCATGTTAATTTTAAGACTTGCAGACCTCCAAAAAAGTAGGAAATGGATAGTAACACGCCTTCAAATCCGAAGGTAAAAGCATAAGAATAACGTAAATGTTTTTTTTCATTCTCTGTACATAATATACATCATTTAAGAGGAAAATTGTGACGAAGTTGATATTCATATGAAATGTTTTCGTTTAATTTAGACACGAGACAATCGTTTAATTAACGATAAAATATAACCATTTAACAAACCGTTGTCTAAAAGTAGAACATACAAGTTGGCATAAAACGATATTTTAAACGGCAAAATTAAACGCAAACGGCAAAATTAAATTGCAAATCACTAATTGCAATATCAACTATAATTGGCTAGTGGCGCAAATCATCACTAATCAAGACTGACAATTTCAAAAGGTATTGTGCAGTCATTAAATATAAAACATTTACTACTGTAAAATATTTTCTATGCTTCAACAGTACGCAGAGTATACCAAGTCGAATTATATATAATGTGTCAAAGTAATTTAGTTAAACTGTTTGCAGTGCTACTATTTCAAGAATTTGTCCCCACAAAATTGCTTTCAATATGCAGATAATCTCCTGACAAATGTTAGTGCTGTTTACAAAGGGAGCATGTAGACATGTAATATTGAAATTAATCTCTAACCAGTGCCGAACAAAATTGGAAATCAAGTCAATTACGATGATTGTCTCATTTATTCAGCTTATATTAGTGTACATGGTGGTATGTTACTCATTTGATTTTAATGACACGAGCGTTTTCAGCAAAATTATCATGATAAATCACCAACCATCCGATGATACATCGACAACTGAGGTGCGTATACAAAGTTATTTATTTTGTCTTTGTTCTTACAAGCGTCACATGTTTACTTACAAGTGAGGTAAGGGAGTGGGGCTCCTCACTTTTCAACGACTTTGATGAAATTCTATAGAATTCGTGCCGCTCTTTTCAATGGTATATGTCCCTGTCTTGGGTGGGCCCATATGTGCTCTCTGGAA
>JAHZNE010002017.1:0-67147 GCA_027744055.1 Callyntrura sp. NNG-2020
CTCTTTTTTTTCAATTTTCCCGTTAACTGTTAACGTTAACACACTCGCAAAATCGGATGTATGTAGACAGTAAGAGAAAGGGAGAGAGATAGGGATCCACACGACTACTCAAACTATTTATACACTTTCGTTGTAGCTACTTCTTCCTTGTTCACAAAAAAATATTCTCCTTCTTCAACTTTTCTACTTTCTCCCATCCTGTCAGCCTCCTTGACAGATTACAAATTGCAAATCTCCCCCCCACTAACTTCCAAAGCTAACTTTTAGCAGATTCTCTCGTTTGAGTCAAGTATAATGCATAGTCAATACAGACCTGAATATTATCACCTTACATACAAGCGTAGCAAAGCAAGGTTTATATTGCCCAGCGTTGCACGACACCATCGTCCCTGTCGTTATCTGAAAATTATGTGCTCCCCAGAAAAAACAGTTTGCAGGAGAAGCATTCAAATTATAAATATTGCTGCATTGGGATGGCGAGATGAAACACTTACTGAAATGAATGCAACTATAGCTGTAGCATCGTACTAGGCGCCGAGCCCAGTAAATCCAAGGAAAATTTCTCGGGATTACGATTTTCATTACGCTGCTACCACGCGGTCACGAACACATATCCTAAACCAACACGCTGCTATTTCAGTGCATTGCATTACTGCAGTTATATGCTTCCCAACGAAAAACAGCACATATCTATCCATCTACCTACTCTTACCTACTTGATTCAGCTCATTTTGAACTTTTTTTGGAGGAAAACAACTTCTTTAACAAGAAAGCTCTCATTTACCAAAAAGGGCAATATCCGTAACCGAGTAAACCTAAGTGGCAGCTTTTACCTACGTACTTTGCTCGCTAACCTGAACATTTCGTAAATAGTTAAATTTCCCCTTTCCAAAGAACGATGTGCAGTGAAGGAAAGCATAAACTGATTTGGATACAAGAGCAGTAAAGGAATAGATTACAACCTTTTGGTAAAAAAGCGGAAAATTCAAATTGGCCCTATCTGTTAGAGTTTGTTAGGGTAATAAAGTCACAGGTTGCCTCAAGGGTTGAGGTACTTCTGACGTTGATCTCGTGAAACATTATTTCCATTTTCACAGTTACCCCCTTTGTAGCAATTTGTTTATGCAATGATGCCTTCACACGATCATCTTGTATCAGTGACGACATTTAACTTTGCTTTTCCCCTTAGTTGGTTCGGTAACCAGCTCCCCCTAAACATATTCTCTGCCGTGTATGTTTTCCAAAGGGGAAATAGTTCCAGGAAGCAACATAATAGCAGAGATTCCTACTTTTTTCCGTATTGAATGGTGGGGAGTACGTGCTACGATTTCAGAAATGAAACGAAAAATTCCCTGATCTATTTTGAGTCTTGCGTTGACTACACGGTGACATGTAAACTCCTCTTCCAAAGAAACCTGCCTCTCAGCCTTTTCACAGTTGTTTGATCACGAATCAGTTTAAAAACCTAACCGGATCGGAGCACGTAAGAAGCATGTGTGTATTTTCCACTTTTTATATTGTAGGTCAGCGCGTCCCCAACGCAATGCCTCTCTATATACATCATATCATGTTTACATGCAATGCAAGTACACACACTTGGAAAGAAAAATGAACCCGGGATTGAGGTGGTTACGGATGAATAGTTTTCATAGAAATTTTCGTGATATCCCTATTTATTCTTTCAAGCGTTTTTCATCTAAGAATGTAAACTTTTTACGATTATTTCCTTACCTTGTATTTTAGGCGCACTTCACGAACGAAACCATACCTGAAAACAAGAGAAAAAACATGCAATACAGCAATGAAACATTTAAACCAAGTCCTGTGACAGATTACAAGACAAAAATAGCGTGGTTCGGTAAAAACTCCCGACTACCATTTATTATAGCCAAAACAGGTATTTCTTCACGCAATTTTTGTGAGTTAAGCAGCATATCAGCAGTTTACAGGATATCATTCTCTTTCATATATATTTTTTTTTATTTTAGCTTTTATTACCTCATGTTCATAACCTGATCTTCGTGATTGCCTCGGTTTAGATACACCGTATCTGGACTCAGTAGAAAGCATGCGAGTAACACAATAAGCGTCTCAATACTCCTCTTTCCTCGATCAACGTAATCTCCGTTAAACACGTATGGGTTCTCCGGTGAAGGAAGACCATTCTATAAAAAAAGGGGGAAATCACAAAAGAAATTCAATTATACGATACAAGCAATTCCGGGTATGTTACTAACTAATGATTTCAAGCCAATAAGTTCATCCTTCTCGTTGACAGGCTTAGTTTCGTTAAACTCCAATTTTTCTAATATCCCTGCATTACACGCCGTTTCAGTAGTGCTCGAAAATGTAACTATCAGTGAGGAGTACTAGCAATTATTGACGTAGTTTGAATGAATTGAAATGTTTTGCTTTGCTTTTCGTTCATTGCAGTTTACCTGCTAATTTTTTCGTCAAATTGCCAGACAGTTGTTTGTTACACATCTTTATTTAAAAAACCAAATAGGATGTACAAAACTAGTTGAAAATACCATAATTACCCCATGACGTACGATACTGTAATATAAATGCTATATCTCAATCTTAGTATATATTTCTGACAACATAAGTTATCGAAATGTCATGGGGTAATTCTCGATAAGTAATTTATGTTATTTGCCGTAAGCGGAAATAATAATGGGTAATCTACAAAAATACGGTATACCAGTCCTTTGTTTAGTTTTGACATGGTGCAGTATTTATATTGCAAATATGCTTGTGTTTTACGTGGTTAAATGCACTTTGCTATTATTATTTATGATTACTATTAACAACGGAATAATTTCCGTGTATTCTGCTTAGAAATTTCATTCACTTTTGTAACCTCCGTCTCTTGTAGGAGAAAGCTATTGTATAGAGACAGTTCTTTTACAGCGGTAGATGTATGTACGTATAACAACTGCTTTACTAACTCTCTTTTGTAAACTATTTCCTCATTTTAGAGCCCATCATTTTTCCTTCCTCTTAAAAATAACCGGGCAACGGGGCAACCCATTTCCGTCGGGATTTTTAATAATGTCCAGAGTGACAATCATTACATGTTCATTTTCCGGATTCGCAACCAACAGCTCTGTTGCCATAAAAATATTGGCCATACCATTTCCCTCATCATCACCACCGTCTTCCCATCTTCCTAATAGTTCATAACATATTTTACTGGTACTAAAACCGCAAGAGCTTTTTTCTATTTATTACCATAACAGCAATAACAACAACACTACACCACTGGAGCAGTGGCTTTTAAAGCCGTTCCAGGACTCATTTTTATCGAACATATTATTTTTAATCTGGAACGAACGATCGATTGTAAAAAAACAGATCTGGTTTGGGATTTTTTTTATCACAAGCAACATCCCACTCCCTCACCCTATAAATGCAGCTTCTGCTCCGAGTATATTAAACAGTTATTAAACCCAGAGAAATTGCCAATTTCTCGGGCTCCTGCATTTCAAAAGTATTAGCGAGGAAAGGGAAAGAGTGAGAGAGAGAGAAACCCATTATCAGACGCAAGAGAAGGAGCAGGAGGTGTAGTGGTATTAGTACTAGTTACGGTTTTACTATTATTTTTAAGGGAATACTGAGCGAGCGAATCTGTTGTGTCTGCACCGACACTGCCAGCAGCTCACAACAGTGTTCTGTTATCCAATAAGAGCCTCGAAACAAAACCTTTTAGTGTGGTCGTCGTAGGGAAAAGAATACGTTTCTGCAGAAGCAGCCGTAACTGTAGTAGCAGCGCAGTGGTAGTAATAATAAATAATATCGAAGTAGTTTAGTGTGGGTCGCTGTACGTCTTCGGGTGCTGCTGATGGATGCGTGTGGTAGTGGTAATAATAATAAAAGTATGATATTGAGAGTAACTAAATACTAAATACGTCGTGCACCTATTTACCGTGGATACTTTTTCTGGTGTATTCACGATCCACTAAGAAAATGGGAGTCATAATAACGTGGCTTTGGAGCTGTTATATGGAAGCCGGGGGCATTAAAGCAAAGGTTATTGTTTGGTTGTCTGATGACGATGACAATGATATTAGGATGTTGATGGTCGTGTGTACTTTTAAAGTAGTAAACAAAAGACATTACGGAGAATTGGGGACGTGGGAGAGCGCCTGTAGTAGTAGTAATGGTAGGAGGTGCTGGTGGTAAACAAGAGAAAGTAATGTATTTACTTCCGCTTTTGCGGAGAGCTCGGCTGTTACTAGTACGTCCCACTGCAATTACTGACCACATAGTACAAAAGATTGCCATAATTTCTGGAATGATTGACGAGCCCCAAACGGTGACTGTGGCTTTAGTTCATAAAAAATTGGTATACGCACAGTAGTCGGCTGGGTTGCATTTTTATTTACGATGTGGGATTTACATCAAATGAAACTGAAAATGAATTCAGTATTTCATTCAGTACGGTTTATCCTTTTTAGATTTTGCAGACGGAGTCAAGCAATTCGCCTTTTCTTTTGTTGTGGGCACTAGGCATGCTAACTCTTGAATGGTTGAGCAGTTTTTGGAATTTGCCTTGCCATTAATCTATAGGTTAAAGAGCTCGTAAATGAACTAAAACCGACCTACCCCAGGTGGGGAGTTTAGCGGACAATTTATTTATTTACAAAATAAATGTATAGCGTGTGACATATTAGTACATTATTCTCCTGCTGAAATGAGGAAAGTGGTTAACCGTTAGCCGACACGCGTTACAGTTCACCAGCAACGGCCGTATAACAGATTTCTTTGCTCATCAAATTTTTCTTCTTTAAAATTTTTTAAACTGATAATTAAGGCGATTCTGATTACTTCGAACAACTACCTACCTCCATGTCGTAATAGATACCAAAAAAGAAGAGAGGAAGTTAGTATTTCGGAGCGTTTACAGTGACCTCCAACGAAACACGAAAAAATGATAGACAAAAAATGCAAGCTGGAGTATTTTACCTGATTCATAATTTCAGTTTATTTGCGACATCTAAGTAAACTTTGAGTAAATCAATGCCACATTAAATAACTTGTTAAAATATATATAAATATTTAGGCCTTGACTGCAATGACGGCGTTGGGCTCTAAAGATGGCGTACCACTTTACAAGCAGAAACCAGTAGGATATAAAAGGCATTGTACCCTGTACCAATCCCAGCTTGTAAGCAGGTAGCAAAATCAAATGCCAAAGGGTGGATATTTCTGACAATACCCCGTTACATTAGAATTCATACGAATGCAAAAACCGCCGCGTTTTGCATCGAAATCATATGCTAAGCCAAGGCCATTAAGAATTTTGAAGACAAACTCCTCTGAAAAGGGGGAGAACTACATCTCTCCAACTTCCTGTTCATGGACGACGAATAAATGAGAAAAACAACTTGTTCGTATCATTATGAAGAGTATGTAAAGACTTGTAGAAAATTGGTAATACCCATATACCAAATTGCGTTTTATCTATGTTAGCTCCTTGGGAGGATTATTGGTACATGTTATTACAATTTTTATGCCTGCACTACCATATTTTATACTATAAAATTCTTACTGCTGCTGGCTTTTCCATTTGTGAACGTCATAAAACGTAATCTTTCGCATCTGACATTCTATTTTTATGGTTCATTGTTTCTTCAAACATGTACAAACTATCGCTATCTTATGCAATAGAAGCAGCTGCATGTTTCACTTTCTCTGGTTTAGGGTTACGGTTGCACCATGCCTGTATGAACTTTCTGTTTGAAAACCCGCTGTACTGACAAAGTAGTAGTTTATAGTTCAACAAGACATAAACCTTGTTATATGTAATTCTTATGGAAATGCTACCAATTCCAATTCCGCCATATTTCGATTGCACTTGTGAGGTACCCGTTCATCTTTCTTTGTAGTATTATTGCGGCGACATTATGACTAATAGACAAGATTGAACGGGGTGCAGCTACGGTAGAAATCGTACTTCTATTATAATCTAACCCAACTCACAAAAGACTTTCAGCTCCTTTGTACGAGCACGGTAGGTATGACTGAAGGAAATTTGAGAAAGTTGCAAACAAAATCGCGCATCTTTTTCCACTAGATGGTTCATTGTGACAGCAAAGGGCTCCGTTTTAAAACGCATTTGTAGTATTCAGGAAAAAGGGTTCACTCGAGTATGAAGCAAATTGCTGCCTTGCTTTTACGTGTTACAGTCCCATTGGCGTTTGAAAGTAATTATTCAGGATACATCTGTATGTTGTCGGTGACTGATACAAATTACGTGTTATATTTGTCGGTACAGGTGCACGGAACGTTAAATCAGAGTTTGCTTGGAAATTCAGTCTCTTTTAATAGGTTTACTTCGCATGATAAATCAAAGAACACTTACATTCTGCTTTGTTAATTTTTGGTGTAATGCATCTAGAGGACACCCACGCAGTAAGTAGAGTAACCGAAAGAGTAAACGTGGAAAAGCGGGGTTGCAAAGGCACTACATTGGCAAGTTCCGTAAGAGACAACAACATTTGGTGACAACCACATCCTTTCTAAAATCGTAATCAGTGTCTTTTACGGAATGTTACAAATTTGTAAATTAAATATGTGTACAGCCAGTCATAATATTTGACTTGTCGTTCTCTCTTGATTTCTCTTGGTAACATATACGCAACCAAAAATTATTTGATGTGTGAATTATACGGCCACTTAGCCAAAATAAACAACGGCATGATCAATTCTACCTTATTTCACTGGAAAATGACGGAAACGGCGTAGATATAGAAATAACTTGGTGCTAAAAGTAGAGGAAATTCAACTTTATAGCGATTTCCAGTTACCTTAAGCGCATACACAGGAATAAACCAAGATCTTTCTCATATCTCCCCTGCTTCTATAATCCACGTAAACAGGATTACCCGTAGAATCTTCCTTCACCTCCACGTACTTTGAAGGTAATTTCCCGAATCGGTTTTTACTAAAGTAGAGTCTTCATACTCTTTCATCAAAAACGTGACTCGGACATTAGTACGAATCCAAAAAGCAAAATTGGATTGGAGTCAACAGAATAAATCACCGAACAGAATAAGTGATAGACAACGAAGAGCGAGCGAGAAAGAAAGGAGAGAAAAAGATGAAACAACAAAAGTCATTCCACTTTCCACTGACCTTTCCATCTCGACGTATCAGTAACAGCATCAGCGCAGCAGAATTGTTCTAAAGAGTGAGAATATCTTCTTTTCTATCACTACCATAATCTAATATTAAAAATCTTGACAGGGAACTTCTTCTCGCTTTCTCTTTTTTGCTTGTGGTTGCCAGTGGTACAGTAGTAATTGTATCTTGCCGAGAAATAAATTTTCATGTCTTCACAAACGAAAAAGAAATAGGAACGGTGAAAAATAGAGCAAGTGTACGTAGACCCCTTGATTTTCTCCCTCTTTACCTCGACAAAGCGAAATAAAACTTTTTCTCTCCGATGAACTACTACCGGCAGCAACTATAGTACTTTTTGCAACGCATTACTTGCTATTATATTACAATTTCTGATCCACTACATATTCTGGTTAAAAACAGGAAAAGAATGAAGAGGAAAAGATGCCACACTGGGAAAAAGCGACTGGCATGGCAGCAGATCATTTATAGTAAGCTTATATGATTGACCGACTCATTGAACAGTAAAACGTGTAACAAGGGAAATGCAGTTTTATTAAAATTCTCTGCTGGAAACGAGGAAAAAAAGAGGAATACAGCCTGGCGTAAGAGTACTGATACACAAAAAATGAAGATCTCTCAGGTCATGGTCTATACAGTCCCAGACACGTACCACCATATTTCAAAATACAACTGATATCATTACTGAAAGTTTGTTTGTATGTGTATATAATATGTGCAAAAGCTGTTGCTGCAGCCGCCACGGTTACGGTTGATGTAGTCCCATTCCCATTACATAACAGTCGGGGTCGTCGGAGAGAAAGCTATATGCTGCAACTGGCATTAACCAGGGGAACGATATGGGGATGATAGTGGATGTGGCGGAGTGGATAGTTGCTACAATGTGTCGCCAAAGATACCAATGTGTGCGTTTGTTTGAACGTGCCCATGTTTATTTATAGGAAATTATTAAAAGTACTGTACCTACCAGATTACTGGTAGATTTTGTTTAAAGAAGGTATTGTCTGCTTTCACATACCGATATCCGGCGTTATTTTTCTTTGCTCACTTTTGCTCTTTCCCTTTTTTTTTACAAACATCAAGTAAATTAGATGCAACAACAGAAATGGTAGATGCTGCAAGGCTGCAATTATACGAGGCAGCAGATGAATTTATTATGAGACCGCACACTTAAATTTTTTATACAAAAAGGCGAATGAACAAGTAGGAACAAGAGCCATGGTCTCAAAAAATACGAGAGACAAGCACTTTCTTGTGTATCTTTGTGTAAGTGTGCCTGTCTCTACATCCGGACAATCTACAAACACATTTTTCTCTCACCCCAGGAGAAACACTGTCGAGTTTGATGTTACTTAAGGCAGGCATGTGTGTGTGCTTACAGTGTTGTGTTAGTGTTTGCCTGACTGGCAGTGTGTCTGCTGTGTAGTTATGCGCTGGAGGAAAGTATATTATTTTCTCAAATGGCTTTGTTCGGACGAAAGAGAGAAAGAGAGAGAGAAAAGAGTCAAAGATTAAATCTTGACTTTATGACTTTATACTACTTTCACCGCCGCGCCGCAGCTACTGTCACTGCCATCGCCAGCACCACTTATTCGGCAGTAGCGTTTGATGCTAAAAAATGTAAAATTTGTTGACAATACTGACGGACTTGATTCGCATGTATTATATTTTTTACTATTTTCTCACAAGCTATATGGTCACATGTATATTGCACATTGGATGTTTACTATTTCACTTTACTTGTTGACGACAATAGCAAGTATGATTTTTCTCAAAAATAAATAGTATTGTTGCCCTTTGTGCATATAAAAAAATGTAAGGACACAACAAAGAACGAAATAGAGACGTTCGTAGAGTCGGCTGGAGAATAACTTAAAAGTAAAAATCCGGAAAAAATTCTTCTAGAATTCTCACGTCCCAACAACATTCATCTATGTATTCAGTTAAAAGCCATATAGTAAACCTGCCTGACTACACTAAACCTTGCTGCTTCTCTGTCATCTGTCATCCTTTCACTACAAACCATATCATATCTTCGAAGTAGTCGCATTAGGGTTCAGCATTAGAAAAAAAACTTTCCTTGTGACAGAGTTGACATTTTTTGGGGGATGGATTATGCACACAGTGGGTACAATAAAGAAAAAAAGAGTGAAAACGTGGCCTCTAAAGGCTTCATTCGGAACCGAGACATTATTTATTAATGCTGAGGATGACGACACTAGCTTAGAAGTAAAGCTCAGTGTACAAAGGGTAGGAGCATATGTGTTTTACCGTAACACTATCGTGCAAAGGAATTACGGGGGAACGAGAAGGATAAACCGTTACGGCGGACGGCTACTTTAACACACGCATGATATGTCATGCATACATGATAAAGCTGTTGCCTTAATTCTACGAAGCATTATCTCAGAGGGCGATAATCAACTGCCGTTCGTTTTAAAATGAGCCACATTAATTATCCGTGTGATACTACAATCATATTCCTTTCCACGTTATTTTAAGATTGTATAGCTGCTATCAGTTAATAATTAGTAAAATTGTACCCAGCATCGCCAACCATACATTTAACTCGCAACTGTACCAAATGAAATGGATTTGTTGGTGCATTTCTTGTCTATGACGTATTATGCTGACGTTTTTGACGACAAGCAAGAACTATTTTGCTTAAGAGTAAACGTGTCTTCCATCATTTGCAGCTGTTGTGACGACTTCAACGAAGTGTCGTTGTTTGTGAGTCCCTTGATAGATACTAGATCCCTACCTAATAAGAGGTCTCCTGTTCATCATCTTCATTTCGACACATCACGAAATGAACATGTCAGCAGGAAACGAAATGGATGACGATGTAGCATCGCTGGTATCAGTGGGGAGGTATCCAAATTGGTTATGAAATAGATACGCTTGGGAGCCGTTTACCCCTCCTTTAGTTACGGAAGAACAGCGAAGCTTGTGCAATTTTCATAATGGCGCTATTCTGACGTCGTCACAAATGCAGTCTGAGTCTCAACTAACTGCAGTCGTATTAAGCGTAAGATGTTGGAAATTGAAGATGCCCCTGGTGTAAACTTATTTAGTTTGAAAAGAGTATAGGATGGACCCGGAAAATACTTTAGCCGGAGAATTATGGGAAAATACCCGAAACACGCTTTCTTGTCAATAGAATTATTATTCGTGTGCTATCATGGTATACGTTGAAACCGAAGCTTCTTCTGTTCAACTTTGTATGTAGTTGTAGTCAATTCCGTAGGAAAATCATCAGGCATTTTATAACCATTTTACATTCCTACACAACAATGGAATAAAAACTTGGCCATAACTAATTTTCTCAATAAAGTAAGCAACCTACCTTGTAGAAGACGACAAGAAGGTCATCTAATTTTCCGTGAAGATCTCCACATATAGTGATCTGCTTTGATAGAGATGTTGACGCATGATGGAAATTTGGAAGGGTTTTCAGCTGCTTAGCAGCTTCCTTCAGAATTTGTGCAACATACTTGACATGTAGGAGCTGGAAAGTAATGAAAGAGAGTAAAATGATTTAAACCTGATTACAAGGTTACTTTTTAAAATATGATGTTACTGCAACGTACAAGCAACATAGCGTATGATAATCTCGTTATTTTTAAGCACGTTTCATTATGAAACTTCACAATTGCGAAGGAAAGAAGGGCGGGAAGATGGCGGTTGGAGTATACCAGCAAAGGAGATCTACGTAATATGTAGTTCATAAATATTTAAGACAAAAGATAATGGGATTGCTTGGACTCCAGATATGCCTTGTAAAATACTTGCTTTGATGTAAAAACCACTTTTCAGTGGTGGGTCCAGGCATCACACATGATATGCTTGTTGCTTGAAAATTTTATCGTTGTTAGCAATAAACGGCTAAATAAAACAACGCGTTAAGGATATGACGGTGGTTCAAAAGTATAAAAGGCTGGAAAATAAAAGGACGACAACAACACAGTTGAGAGAAGTTTGCGCACATCAGTGATAATGATAATGTGTACTGTTGTGAGCACGATGTAAAAAACTTTTCCTTAAAGTATATACCAGGGCCGCTGTATAACCAAAATTCGGAGGAAGAAAGAAATCAAAAGCGTCAAGACAAGGAGACAAGTAAGGGATGTGTGTGTGTGTGTGGTTAAAAAGAACAAAGCTGGAGAGAGTGGATGTTGCATGCTTCCAGCAAAAACTTGTTTTCCGTAAAACAAAAAAAGCTACTCTTGTACTTAGGTATAAATCATGTGATGGTGAGCTGGCGATGATAATTATTATTCATAATAGAATTTCCCTCAAAAGTGAGGAAAACATGCACATAAAAACACAAGCAGAGCCAAGTGATACATGCTGCAAGTGGTAAATACTTTTAAAACTTAAGAATGGCCGTTCCCTTTGAGTTAAAGGAACATTCAAAAGTCAACAATGGTTCGTTCTAGATGTTTTATTATTTATTACAGTCGTTGTTGTGGAACTACTAGTTGTTTGATCGTGTGTCCACAAAGAAAGGAGAGATGAGATGAGATGTGTGCGACGGTGAAAATGGAGAAAATTCGCAGAAAGGTAGAGTGGTATCGCGGAAAATGTAAATTTGCAATTATGTGAGAAATGATTAAAAAAATAAATGGCAAATATAATTCTACGCGGTTTTGCTTGCACTTCTGTTTTTACATTGTATCCCTACTTCGCTCCTGTCTCAATATTCATTATGATTATGGAAATGTTAATAAAAACAAGATGTTGTTGAAAACATGGAACAGTAATAGAGTTTTTAGCGTAGAGCACACAAACTAGTGTATTGCGTTTGTTAACGTGAGAGTTCCTTTTTGTTACACGACTGCTGTTTGCTACAAGTATCCATTAGGGGCATGTTTTTCTGTGTCAATGGACATGCAAAGCACTGTGGCATAATTACAAACTAATGAAAAGCATTTAAATTAAAATCTGAAAGCGCATGAGTAACCAGAAACCGTGAAAAAATAATTTGAGCGGAGATGGTCACAACGTTATTTATTACTTTTGTCCTCGATTATTACGCAAAACAAGATGAAACCACTTCGAAAATTTAATTACTGCATATTATGCGAGAAAGGGAAAATAAATTGGATGACTATTCAGAGGATTGAGCTACCAACAGCTCCCGTATTTACATACGTTTTAACGGATTTTGTTGTTATGAACTAAAAACGTAATATGTTGAGCTGTCGCTTGATATAATTATGGAGGAGTATACTAATATAATTATTGTATAGCTGCCTGAGCATCTCCACCGGAAATGTCTCAGGTATACTCGTCCTATATTCCTTCCAGCTATACTTTTTGGATAATATGGGTAAAAAACATCATTTCTGAACTACGAACAAGCACATCCCGCTGCTCGAAGCTGAGCTAAAACGATTAAATGGTAAATTAAGCAAATCATATTTACCATCCGTGAAATCAACAATTTTTTTCCTTTCAAATTAAAGTTTAATGCATGAGCACGTATAAGAGAGAGAGAAAAAAAAACTTGTTAGTGTGCGAGTGTGTACGGAATGTGACTGTAACTTCAGATTTGGGGAATAAGAGAAAAGCTGGAGGTGTTTTTCATCTGAAAACGTAATATACGATTTCATTATTTTCCAATATAATAATAACATTACATCCAATTTCTGTCCTGATTTGACAAAATACGCTTTTTCTGATGTTGCTTTCCCGTCAGCCCACCCATTTGCTATAATTTGATTTACTTACACAATTTACCGAAAGCGATGTTTCATGATGCCCATCAGTGTCACTCTCATATTTTTGAGGCTGAAGGAATCAACCCTTATAAAACTAAGCCGTTCATTTCACCCTTCTTTAATTCAAACACATTCAAATTCGGCACGGGATACTTCACTATTATACCAAGTACCAGCAACCAATAAACCAGCAAATTATCCCACGAAATCTAAAAGTTGACAAGGAATTTTGTGTATTGCTAAAGGGGAAACACTTGCTGCTGCTAAAGCTAAAAAATGTTCTTGGGATTTAAATGGAACAATAAATTGTAGTGATGCCCAACAATGAAAATAAATACCCATTTGACGTCAGTAACCGTCATACAACTCATTTCAGTGTGATTTTTTGGGGGAGGGGACGCTTCCCTGGGTCCGTGCCGTTCGAGACACACGAATGTTCACTCGTTTTCTATAAATGTATTGTTTATATATAAACCCGTCTGACTCATACTGTGCTGTCAATTATAACCCCCAAGGAGAGATAGAATGCACGAATGAAGGCAATAATGCTGGATGAGAGGGTGAGCGTAACAAAAGATGTGGTCCCATTACCGTTATTACAATGGCTGGCTATACAATAAACCACATTGCTACACCAACCCAGTCTTATCTCTGTGCACGGTATTGTTATTGTTTTATTACCTACAGCAGGAAAAGCATAACGTATGACACTTGCAATTACATAGGGTTGTTACATGAGTGTTAAAATGTTCTCTGACTACCACTCTTATCTGATGGTAAACACATTTTCGTGACCTCTGTCCTTTTAAGGAATATGAATTGCTGGACGGATTTCTGTTGTATCCTCGCAGTGATTCAAAAGAGGCGAGATAACATTGCGTTACATGTACAAGTAGTAAATATTACGTGATTTAAAAGCCGTGAGTACGAGATCTCGTAAAATTGACATGACAAGCCAAGGACGTGAAGGGAATGAAAACCGGGAAACTCCCAACCCGAATAAAGAAGCCTGTTTTCACGTTTGGTACTGGTTTACTGTGGATAGATTACTTTAAATTCATACGCTGTCAACTAATAGCGTACCAGAGATCTTACTTCTAAACAGACAAATGACAGGTGTAATGTACGTAATACATATTAAGTATTAATTCGTCATATATTTTAGTCTCTCTTATTCATTTCCGGTAGTATTACATAAAAGCATATTTTATTAATATTTTTAAAAATGTCTCTCCGAATTACTAACAATCTACTTGGACTTCAAACAGTGACACCTTGAAGAAAGAAAGTTGCACGTTGAAACGTAGTCTGCCGTCCAATTTCCTTTCAAAACGTCACACATGTTAGTTTATTCGTTGCTGTTACGCATAAAGCATAAAGTCACGATTATACTAATAGTACACAAATAGTCGTTGATTCGTATGTAATTAGTTATCATATGTATGTCAATGGCTTTTGAAAATCATAGATTACAGAGCTAATTTTTATTTTCAAAAAATTCCAAACCCCAGTACTGACAATAAAATATATTTTAAATGATCGTAAGGGTGGAAATAATATAGAATAATGTTCTTCGATAAGATACGGAATTCAATATAAGATATATCTATAGTTTGATTTCGCCAATTAGACTGCACACCATGAGGCCGACCGTTAGATTTTACTGTGTATATGACTTAAAATGTTGGAAGATTCTGCAGATAAATTGGGAGTGTTGGAGAAGAAGAAAGTTGTCGTCGAGCATATCAGTCAAGTGCATACCCATATGTATTCATTATTACAAAAGCTCACCGTTGGCTTCTGTCCTACTAGTAGTCCTACTCCTGCTGTAGATTTTTTATTCTCAAGCAGCTTCAACTTCGTCCCTCACTGAGCTTGTTCAGCTCCATTATGCTTGCCTAACTTTACTGCATTCATAAGGGAGCCAACAATGCCACTCTCTTTCGAATACCTGTTCTTCCGGAAGACGCGTTTGCTCATTCAAATTTTAAGCTTCATCATTCACTACACCTAAGAATATATAATGTGCACGCGGTGATATAACATTTAATCTTCTCCGTTATTCATCCGCATTTTATTAGGATTTTCACAACCAATGATCTAGTTTTATTGGCATTTGGGGTTGGTTCGTTGAAGAAGAAGAAGCCTTTTTACTTCCGTCAAATTCACACATTGGAATTACTTTCCCATGAAATTACAACTCAAGTCTTGGAATCATCATCATTATTACAATGCTCTTTTGTCAGTGATACAATGTCGATAGCATAAATAACCCTCTGACATTTGGGAGTATCACCATATTTTATACAAAATATATAAATATAATGCTGTCATGCCTCTCCGATACTGATGGCAACAACTCACGCTAATAATATATAGCACAATGGTGAAGCCATGAATACTATGGCTTACGATAAGGACCATCAGCACATCTAGCTTCCAGTTTTTATTAGGATAATTATGAAGTCGGGGCTACTTGCCACATATGTAAATATATCCCCTTGTATGATTAATCACCTAGAGATAAAGTTCGACGCAGTAATACTTAAATATTTAACTTCCATAAATAATAAAATAAAGTTTAGTAAAGGACATGATCCTCTAAGATGGCTCAACCAACCAGGGTAAAACTTAGCACCGTTACGTAGAAAGTATCTAATGCCTATCCGTCCATACCAAATTGAAGTAATTCTGAGTTTGTCTTCAAATTCAATTCCTCCATCATTTTCCCAGCACCCCCTCACACTACGGTTTTGCAATAAGGATTCAACTTTGAATTTATTTCATTCTAAATGTTTGTCGTAGTTATCATCATGTACAGAGTCACTCCGCGTACGACCGGACGAATTTGCGTACAATCAGACTCTTAAATAAAAATTACTTTCAATTCAACGCAGTGCTATCGGCCACCAAATGCTAAAAGCATGACACTGTATGTCAACAAAATTTCATTCAGGTTGGTCTAGTAATGTATGCGAGGGAGCATTTAATTATACCTTAATTCTCTCCTGGGACTACGTGTTTGAGCAATGACGAAGACGCGCAATTGCATAAAAACATGACAAGCAGGGTAGAAATAATAACAACGAGAACAGCTCAACTTTCTCCTGTGACAGAGTTCAGAGTATTAATTTCTAGTATTTGCATGTTTCGATAAGTATGCATAGGTACTTTGATATCGAACGTCTTTTCACGCAACTAACACATCTGCCACCACTTTACATTCTGTTTGTTACAGGCACAGCTAGTAGTTACCGTTTTAGTTCAAATTGTGTGTCAAAACTCCTTTTCTACTATGTTTAAGCTACAAAAACTTAACCTATGATAGTTACGAGAAGCATTTGCTGTTCTGGCTTTTTAGTACATGCATGAATGCATGCATAAAGGTACCCGTAAGCCCATGCACGTCCATGCACTGTAATACTTTGCTACTATATAAAATATTTAATGCGCAATAAGTATTCCAATCCCAAATTTGTGATAATGAGGCTAAAAAAGAAGTAAGGATGTTTGTGAAGGAATAACTCTCGCTTTCACTCATATTTTATGTATACTCGAAACTTAAAAGAATGGCATTTTGACTGATTGACGGCTTGAAAGATTGATGTCAACAACTTCGATGCTATTATTATCGCGAGGTCCTAAAGTTGCATTATAAAAAGTTTTTTTTGCTTCATTAAATTTTAAATTAAGTTGTTCATATATGAAGAACTTATTATATTCCTTCCACTGCGACAGTTAGTTTTATGTAGGCATTATGCTCATTAGACGTAAGTTAGTTTGGTTTTTTCAGTATTGTTGTGCTAACTACTGTTCCAAGTAAGGGTAGTTGTGTAGAAGCCAGTAAAAAACCATGCATTTGTTGGCAAGTTATGGATAAGGGATGGTTATGTTGTAGATTGAGTGCTTTTTATTATTATTATTAATAAAAAAAGTTTTCGCTTCTTTATCTTACGTTGTCAATTAAATTACCAATCAATTTTACGTATACGATTTTTCCTACTTTGACTAAACATTTTCTTATAATCTTTCTGTTCTAACTCCTGATGAATGCATACCCTACATTATAACCCTGTTAAAATCAGTTAATTGCTTACGTTCTCGTATGATTTGTTACTGAAGTTACGGGGTGAAGCGTATTGCTTTTAATGATTTCAGAGGGTCTTTTAACTAAAATAGTTCATTTCAAACTGAACTTCGCGAGTATATGTTATTGTCCAAGATACTAGTGAAAGTTTCAATTGACTACACCGTAATATCGAAATTCATTTTTATCTGATTGTGAATAAGAGAATACGTCCTACCTATATATCCCAAAGCATACAGCAGATGAAAATAATTAATAGAATATATAAACAACTATTGTTGGTATCTGAATACGTTAGTTGATAGTAAATAACAAGGAGCAATCCGATGATTTTTGTGTTTGAGGCCGTAGCCACATTTTTGTTTTACGCAAGCCCTACATAAGTCGAATCGAAAGCTGGGACAAAGGCAAAGAAGGAAGACCATAATACCTTTGAAGCTTTTACCTGTGGATAGGGATTTTATTTCCGTGTTTTTATGTTTCAGCAAAGCTGATTTCCAACCCGTTACCAAATATCATTCATACATTTAATTTACAAAAAGATTTGTTTGTAATTGTGTATAGTCTCAATCTGTAAAGTCAAGCACTAGATTGACGTCTAATATTACATTACCCCATCCTGCCAGCAGATTCTTCCACTCATTTATGGCACTTCATTTAAACGAGTTTGTGAACATATTACTTTCATGCCGAATTGCCGAAACATCACAAACTTTAGTCACACATCAGTTGAACATGCTGACAGATGAAACCATCTTTTAAATAATGAACGTTTTCGGAATTTATATACAACCTAATAAAGAGAAAATCGTTATTTTTATATTTTAAAATCACGACTTAGAATCTGCTTTCGTAAATATCAACATTGTCGTCTAATCATCGCCATGAGGTATAAACAACACGAATTTTACGGTAAACTTACTTTATTTACTTTCCACTTGTTAGTGGTAGTATTTACTATAATACCAAAATAATAAACGAGTGGTAAATTTTCTGCGTCAGATGAGTTCTGACCTATGAAAAGATCCCTGATTACTTTGTGTTTGTTGAACAAATCCTATTTACTAATTTTTATGTGGATTTATTTTGCTTTTAATGAACAAATCATAACAAACTCACAAACCGAAATGTTGTTTTATCGTGAAAAATACTAATGAAAACAAACTATGAAATATAACAAAGGGGCAGAGTATATTAAAAATAGTTATTACTGGATGGTGAAATACAAAATTTATGTTTTCCCTTTTAAAGATAATAATTACGCAGCAAATTCAAGTCCCACTTTCAAGTCCAGTGCCTCACTGCACAATTAAGGGAGCAAACAGCTATCTAAAACAACATGGATAATGGCATACAATGAAATAATGATTCGCCTACTTTTTTCACGAACTGCTGCCCACAGAAGCATTGATACCAAAAGGCTAAACTGACTAAACTCTTTATACTCCAATGCTAATGAGGATAAACATTAAATTATACGGAGGAAACCAGTATATATATTTTTGGGGCACCGACCGCTTCCAACCGATTCTTTGGAAACACGGTTAAGTTATAGTAAACATTAATCAGCTACAACCACCACGTTTAGCTAGAATTGGTCCTGGAGTGCAATCACAAGCAGATGAACATGCAAATGGACACCAGCATAACAAGACAGCCTCGCCAATGGATAAGGCCACTATGGCATAATTAAAACTTTTCTGCTATACGTTACGTTTTCCATCTTTTTATCGTAAACATTTCAGCAGAAATGAGAACACAATAAGAGCAAATACATTAAGCTATTTTGTTGATTTATAATCACAGGTTCACTCACCACATCACAATATGTCTGGTTTAGCAAGAGGATTATTTACTCGCGAAAGCAAAATAAATAAGGGTTGGAGTTTGCTCATATTTTTGATTCATTAGCAAACATGTTTGGATAATGTGGAAGTGCTGACTAGAATGACGATGTGATAACGGAGATTGTTCAACAGGCATACTTCTGCATTAACTAACACACATGATATTCGTAGGTGTAGGTAAAAACTATTATACAAATTGTACCAATAACCAGTACCAGTACCAATGGTACAACCATGTACAAATATATTTCATACGTCGTCATCATCAGCGAATGTTGTTATTCTGCAACACATTCCCAAGCACTCAGTATTACCAACCTAAGAACGTTACTTGAATGTTCAAAATTGAATTTTGCCTGTCCTGTTGAAGTGTATGGGTGTCATCCCATTATTCACAATTCAATTTAACACAATTCAGTTAGCTTTTTACGTCAATGATTCTCTGGGAAAAATACCAAATTTTAGCGACTTAAAATACACTTGATGCTGGAATAGTTGGCCTGATTTGACAGTGGTTGACGATCCGAAAGCTTCGCAATTGAAGCTTTTTCGCAAGTTGCTCAACCGTGACCTCTTCCTCATCTTGTGTTTGCTGACGAATACTCTCTCGTTTTGTAAAAAGTGGACACCAGGAATATTCTGCCAATAATAAATAATACGAATAGGTAGCATATCATGTCAGGTCCGTTCATGTGTACTCTGCCTGATAGTGATGACGCATGTGGCTCTCTTTTGTGCATTTAAAACGAGTATGGGAGGATTTGATTATTTTTTGGCGTGATAGCAGTTTTCTACTGGATTTAAACGGAAGCATATATGCAAGGATGATTTAGTTTACACTTTCAGAAAAGTTAAATATGTCTCTAGCGCTATTTATGTCGTCCCTGTTATTGACTGAAAGCATGTAAAAATATGTGTCTATTACATATACCATAACACTAACACATCGTTGTTGACTGAAGAAGGATGTCATAAAAGTACGTTTTTTCCGGTACACGCTTTATTATGCAGACAATGTTCATTACAGCAGTAAAAGCAAGCACTAAGGCACAAACCGTGAGAGAAGAGGGAAAAAACAGCAAAGGTAAAAATAGCCAACACAAAAGTGGAAAAATTGCGACAACGGCAGGATACCAGCAGAGAACTTCCAGTGCTTTCACTCTTTATTTCTCCGTTCATATCTCTCTAGTTTACCTTCAATTCCTTCTATCAATGATGATGAGAGGAGGGAAACAGGCAAGAACAAGAGTGCCATCCACTTGTGTCGTTAAAACAAACAACCTGAATGAAAACCACGCTTTAGCCTGTTACTAACTTGCTGGTGGGAAAAAAGAAGAGGATGACATTTAATTACATGTATTTATGCTACGTATGTACGGGGGATGATGATGATGCTGATGATGATAATGTTTTTTCGGCCAGCAACTTTGTACTTTAAAGTCACCAAACCGTTACATAAGTTTATGTCACGTCCGTTACAGAAACTAACTACTACCAGACCCCTGCCACAGAAACGCAGCAGGAGTGGAATGAGTCTCTCTGTCTTTGTCTATCTACGTCTACCTAAACAGTTTTAATATAACAAACTTTGAATCTCATTTAATGATGATGATAGAGCTGATGCTCCAGATCGTATTCTCTTCTCTGGCTCATATCCTCTTCACTTCAGTTTGACAGGCATTTCAGGAATTGAGGGGAAGTACACACAAGGAGGAACAAAATGAAAATGTAAAAGGAAAGCAGAGGAATCGAGAATGAGTATATGTAAATATGTGCTAGAACAAATAAACGTTTACATGCGCAACGGTATTTGCAAAAATTTGCGTTTTATGCATCGGACCAGAAGCATCAAAAGCATCCACCAGGGTTCAGGATGAGAAATGTGAAAGGGAAGCAGGAAGCAACGCAAGTAATTTTAACTAAAAGGATGGAAGTATTTCATAAATTTGGCTTAAAAATGTAATCTATCCCCTTTGATCGGGTCTCGACAGGACAAGTTACGTCGTATTGTATTTAATACTTTTACCAAAGTGGAAGGTAAAGGATATGCTCACAGGAAATGCTGGAAATAAAAGCTTTTAGTGCGGGGAAATACTCCAGTAATTTGTCCAACACGCATCCGGCTAATATTAATCATTTTTTGTTGTTGTTTTACCTTTTTCTTTTTAAATCCATCAATGAGATCCTGAAGATTTGGTAATGTCATCGGTAGCTTTATATGTGGCCCTTTGTAGTCCGATTCCACAGATACATCCTCCAAGTCAATACAAGCCCCATTTCCTGCAAATAATTTGCGCTTTCGTAATTTAACACGACCAGCACCAGAACGTGGAGCGGCAGAGCTGCTTCCTTCTCCTGAAATAAGGGAAATTAGTAAATTAAAGACCTTCACGTAAAATATTGGACGACAAATTTATTGTATTATTGTCAGAACACACTAATATGCAGGGGGATTTCTATACCGAAACTGCGTTTAAGATGTTTCATTGGTTGATAAGGAAGCGTAGTCGCTCAGTCGTTAAACTGGACATACGCGTATACTTAAATGTTGTGTAGCCAACACATCACACCAATTTTACAGGCACTAGCAGAAGGAGTCTATATTTAGCGTTTAAAGAAGAAAAGAATACGACTGGCGGATCACGCCCGTGAGAGAGTGATGTTTCCTCTGTTTTTTCTGTAGAAAGTTGATAAAAGCGATTTACGGTGAAGCGATGAAGAACTTGATAGTGGGAGGAGAACATGTTTGTTGTATACTTTTACCTTTTCCTCTTTCTTCGTTGTCACTAGGGAGGTTTATACGAAATGCAAACAATTGTTTATAATGTGTGGCGGGTTTAACTCGCAAAAATAACTCGCGGCGGCAGTGGAGCAAAATTTTGAGGAAAGACAAAAAGCTCATAGCGGTACCGTCGTATTACTTTTCATCTCTTTCATCCTGCGAGAAGTCAGGAAAAACATCTAACATTTTATTTCATTCATTCCCTTTCCTTCGTCTTGTTCTTATTCTCTCTCTCTCTCTCTCTCTCTCTCTTCTGAGCAATTTTCGGTGGGATGCCAATAGAGTACACAGCGCAAGAAAGTGAGTGAACGAGAAAAGCTGAAACACCAACGAAATGATAAAATTGAGTGGGTAGCAAGACGGATATTCGGTAAGTAAGTAGGCTGAGTTGATAGCATCGCCAAAAATTGAGAGTGTTAGTGAGAGAAAGAGAGCGTACGTCGGTCGTCGTGAGAAAAGGTACGTCCGTTCTCTAAGTTTCTCGAGTGCACCACAAATAGTAGCTTTCTGGTAGTTGCACCCTGATCTGCTCTTGAAGAAATGCGGTTTGCAGAAATACATGCATGTACCTTACACTGTCAAACATACCTGCATTGGTATGTATCTTAAGGCATGCTTGTTTTACAAAAGAAAGTGACAAGTCAAGGAAAGTGAGAGAAAGGATGAAGGAAAGAAAGGAAGAACTTGTTCTTTCTTCTATTGAGTTCATTCTACTCCAGATTCTTCTATTGAAAGTTACGTAGGCGAGTAGGTAAGTAAATTGTGGAGATCACGAAGACAGGTGAAATGGGTATAATAAAACTATCTACATCATCATCATCTTTCACTCACGTACTCATTGCCAGTCGGTGGGATAATCTACGCGAAGTGCACACTTACACACAATCACAAATACACACATATTTTTCCATCTTTGGCTTGCCTGCCAGGCGTATGAGAAAAAGTGTAATACGTTTACACGCTTTTCATAGGAACTCTGTGTATTAACAATGGACACGTACGATAAGTGGTACAACAGAATTACAACCTTGAAACAAAAGCAGCATAAATCTAAAAATGTTAGAATTTCAGATTTTCCCAACATAACAAACATAGTATTGTGTGCTAATTATGATATTTTTAGTATCCAATAAGATTGTATGAAACATCGTTGCGTTCCCGGTGATGCATGGCTTGACACAAAGGCACAAGAGAAATTTACCGAACCGCAAGTCAGACAGCGCACAGTGAGACATGAATCCCCGTGCTTCTTCTGAAATAATTAATTCGCTCGTGCACGTAGATAAGGTCGACGTCATGCAGCCATATGTAATAATTGATAGATCTGGAGGTATGTACCACTACAGTGATAATCAATGCTTTGCTCCCTGCCGTCAGCACCGGCAGAACCATGCCACTACATAATAGTCAATATATCCTTGACCTCTGCTACGCAGAACTATTGGTAAAGGATGTTTTGTATATTATTGATTAGGGTTTTGTGACGTTATTCTGATCAAACTGTTTTTGGTTTAAACCATTCTGTTTTTTCAATGTTGGTGCGTGCCCATCGTAAGTCCCCAAGTTATATTTAAGTAATACAGATAAAACGATCAGAAAGCCCTTAATTCCCGTGTCATGTGAGGAAAAAGAGTTTTATTTTGCTTTTGTTTGTGTAGTTTCGTGTTTCTCAGCATACTGCAGATTAGACGATTGACGATCACGATGGATATGCTTATGGCAGTCGTCGAAACTTTGTGGCATTTTTATGGAGTTTAGATCTAACCGAGTCTTATATTGATGACTAGTTGACAATTTTTATGAGCACGGTACCTAGTAATTGACGATGTTGAAAATAGAGCCTAGTAATAACGTCTAGCGAAATTCTCCCAAGATCATCTTCATCTTAATTCCCGGTCATTTTGACTTGACTGATACAGATGGAGACAAAGAGATTGTCTTCATAGATATCTTGTAGTTAGAAAGCATGACAATATCTGTGTACAATAGAAATGCAGTGAAACTAGAGACGAAGCCGTGGTCGGATTCAGTTCACCTACAATAAATTTTCTCACGGGGTATTTACCTAACTCTGTCATTGCAACTCTGCTTTCAACGATAGCGCTTCTTACCGTCGACTCTTTGTCTTTTGTCGTCCATTTAAGCCGGTATATTTTCAGCTTGCTCTCACGCTTTAATCTGATCCTATCAAATTTGGCTACTTTCCGTTTCTGTCTATGCCCACAAAAACTGTGTACAAAGCTGTCGACGTAAATAATTTCGGATGAGTATGAAAAATACACCTGCATCGAAACGTTGGCAGTATATCAATCATAATCAAGTAATGGATACACATTTTTTCAATGCATACATACAACACATATTATTATTCAATACCCGGGGTAATGATGAGTTGTTTGAAACCAGGCCTTTATACATACACGACTGTTCGTATCACTTACCCGAATGACGCAGAAAATTACAAACGCTAAAACAGTAGGCAGAAAAGACGAAAACATTTAAAAAATATGCGAGTGACGACGACTGACGAACAGGGATGTACCTATTCTCAGCGTTCAAAGCCCCTTCAAGTGGATTATATATTATCAAGATTGGAGAGCACTAGCAACAGCGCAACTTCATCATCACTCTCCAATCTCCCTGACAATCGCCATGTTTCACAGGGTAGAGTGGAAAAGGATATCGTTGCTTTCTATGTCATGTACTAATCGTAAGCTGAAATGTTACAAGTTACTGTATAGAGAGACGTAACAAGCCACATCTACAATCGTGGAAAAAGGAACAGAACATGTTACGAAATAAAAAGACGACGAAGATAAATGGATCACTAATTGCTTTCGCACATTTGTCTCTCATCTCGTTATGGGCTGGCACGTATACATACTACAACATACCAATAGAGAAACTGTTTGCTGTTGTTGTTGAGGTTTCTAATGAGATTTATCCCGAGAAGACGAAAAAACACACGTCGCACAATATGTATGTAGGAACCCGTACCATTGGATATGAAACAGTTGAACTGACGATGACGACGGTAATGTCGGCAATTCTACTCAAGTGGTAAACCAACACGAAGAATGATGGGGGACGATGATGACGATGGCGATGATGATGCAACAGCTTTTCGTTTATTTTCCCGGGAAAAAAGGAAGGATATTCGGGTAAGTGGAAATGTAATATTTTTTTCCTTTCGTTTCGAACTTTGAGTTTTATTGAGTTTGCCCAGCCTACCAACTACGAGGTTATAAGGTAGGTAGGTATGTATAAAGATCGACCGCATGAAGGCCTTCCTATAAACAATGGACGGATGATGATATCAGTGTTCAATTTATTAATTCCTCCTCCCTTCTTTCCTCCGCTCAACACAACGTCCACAATCCCACCATATCATTGTTATCATCAACTTCTCGGCCAGCTTTTCTACCGAATTGATGTGCTTTTTGGAGGGGATATCGGAGGAATCCGCTCCAAGGGATAAGAATAAACGCGGACATGACGATAGTCAATACTCAAAATTCGGCAATTCAGTACCAAATTTCTGCTTCCTGTGTGTATGTGTGTGTTTCGTAGCAGGAGCATCAAACCCTGCCCATAATCTTTCTGTCTACAGAAACTTGATCTGGCATTGTTTTCAAATGCATTATGAAGGAGAGAGAAAGAGATAGAGAAAGTGTGGGAGAATAAGAAGTATTTGTTATCCTCGTTTATGATTACGGCCAACTCTCTTGTCCTCCACTTCTCGTGAATTCCGCTACAAAATATGATTTTACAGATACGCCTTACCAAAATGGAGGGAATGGAGTGAGATCATAGTTGCGTAGAATACGCTGCAGTTTTTCGGTTCGATAAACGTCATTATTACCATGATTACCACGAGTGTTTTCTATACACAAACGCAGTGTCATGTTCTTTCCTCGGAGTTGTAAATGCGTAGGCCCATAATGAGAATTACGGCCGGAATGATAGTAATGATGGGACATGATAAAGACGCATTCGTGAGACAACAGGAATTTGATGGGATGTTAACAAGAGGAATGGTACCTTGAAATAGCTGCGTGTTTCGCATTCCAAGTCATTGTGGAATGAAAGGAAAAATGCTGGAAAATTTCAATAATCTAAAATATTTGATTGAGCTGATCCTTTGATAAAAAATAGGACAAATGGAAAATAATTTTTGTTTTGTTCTTTCCATGAGGATCATGAGCGGATTTGTTGTTTTATGCTACAACTGTGAACAATAAGTGGAGAGGTAACCGCATCCGTGTCCGTGATTAGTCTTTAAAAATGTTCCCCGTGCCATTACACAACATTGGAAGTTTGGTTGCGTATGTAATGTAGACCGTACATTCAATGTACGTTATTTAAAAAAGTAAAAGTAGTTTACCTGAAGCTTCTGACACCGAATCCAGAGAGCCCGTATCTTTGGCATCTTTCACACTCATTCCCGGCTTCTGAGGCATGTGCGTCAGGAGTGCGTTGAAGAAATTGTATAACTACAAAAACAAAACAGAGAAACTTACGTCATCATTTTTTCACCCACGAAAAACAATGGCAAGGTTGCTTTTAAGTTTTGTGATCAGTCAGACAAGATGTCATGAAAAAGGCAATACATGGGAAATAGATTAGTCCCCAAGAAGGTCAACTTTTTTTCTTTTTTCCCTTCCATTACTCCCTGCAAGCATTTTCTAGATGAAATCCAGTTACTTATTTATTGCAATGCTATCCAAACAGAGAACAATATCCAGTTTATAAGATTACTTTTTAAAAGCGCACGACAAACAAAAAAAAAGAAATAATTCGTGCAAAAAATTTCTTTACAAAAGGCAAAAAGGCATGCTGTGTTGACATAAAGAATAACAAAAGTAGAAACAAATACACGCAAGTAGATGTTTAATGTTCCTTAGAGATAAAATCATATTTCCATGATACACAAAGCAGCAGGCAACAACAAAGGCCACGAAACTGGAATGGAATTAGACGAAAAAAAATTAGAATATGGAGATGTTCCTGAAGAAATCAAGTTAAAGGACAACAAAGGAAGCAAAACTGGTTGTGAAGTACAAACACAAATATTGAAAAATCGGATTTGCTGTTGTGACAGATGTACCGGGGCAATATTATTCCAAGAAAAGGTCGGCACACCTTAAAAAGTAACGTTCAGCGGGGGATTCGACTGCTGTGCTGTGTTTGAGGGGAAAATCAAATCATAAAAGCAATATAATTCAAGGGAGAAAGCAAAAGGAAAAATGTTGGAATTTATGCCAAAGAAAGGAGGACGCATTTTCGTAGTTTCGTCTCGCTAGTTTCTCTCCAGAAATCTCGACCGAGCGTTCCATAATTTGAAATTCTTTTTCTGATTTTCAGAACAACCTAAATTTGCTCATTGAAATTTAGATGAGGAAAACGCACAACAAGTGACAAAGCTACCAACAAGAGAGCCCTAACAAACGGGAGGATTTTTATGAAGAAAAAAATTCTATTCTAGATGCCAATTTGAGAAGACCATGAAGAACAAGACATGTAGATATGTCCAGAAAAATCTGAGATTCTATGGGAAATAATTTTACTTTTAAAGTAAAATGAGGACTATTGACCGTGTGTGTAGGATTTTCGTAACTGCGAATCTGAACTACGGCGGCCGCTTGTCTATCCAGAGTTGAGGATAAGTAAATGTTAATACGGTTGTTTAATACAAGTAACTACAATGACAATCCCATTTAAATAATTCAGTTAGCTCAGAATCTTTTACAGGGACAGTCTAAAATCCGGTCCGGTTTCACATATAATTTTATATACAGAGGCGCAAGGTTTAAGGTACACCTTGTTTGTTTGTTAACGAAAACTGTAAAAACTGGAAACGTCCGTCGGTAGCATAGCAGTAAAATGCAAACGTAATGGATGGACGTAACTAAAATAATTTTTTAGTACTTTCCCCGTGTTAGGTTTCACTTCGTAGAAAATGGATAGTCAATTTACCTGCTACGATCGTAAGGAAAATGACATGGTTGGTATATGTCAAGTTTGAAAACGGCGTGGAAATTGAGAAACTAGACTATCGTCTATCATACACTACCAAATACTGAGGTATTCTTTAGCTTGCTTTACACAACTGAAAAGGGACACGATTTGAATATTTATAAATATACAAAATATGTACGTGAACAGAAACGTGGCGCATTTATATTTCATGAAAAATGAAAACTACAAAGATTAGAGCTTGGCATCCTTCTAAACGATCAGTATTGAACTTCAAAAAGGACATACGGGGACCGTCTTGCGTTTCCATAACATTTATCTCAACAATCTGTCCATTTCCTACCACTTTCCAGTATCCACCCTGCTCAAGAGACAACGACAATGATAATGTGATATGGCACACAACTACCTATACAATCTCCGCTGGTTTTCGCAGTTTCTTCTATGCGGTGGATGGCACTCTGAATTTTTTATTGAAGCGGGTGACTGGTTTTGGGGAAACACAGACAAACAAAATGCGAATGGCTAACTCCATTCATTTATTCACTATTACTCCTCGTCGATTCCCCGGCTACTGGCTGGATATGTAGTTGTAGGGAAATGACCATAATAATAACGTTAACAATAAGCGGGAATGGGATTCGAGTGGAGCCAGTAACAGAAAATGTGGATAGGTGGTAGACGCCTAGAGTAGGTGTGCGATTACTGTGAGTCGAATATCGCTTCACGTCTTCCTTTTCACATCACATCCACCTCTACAGCCACGGCTACAAATTGTAGAGGAGCGATGGAGAAAAAAACTTTATGGAAAAGTTCTTGGGAAAAGATGAAAGTCGTT
Source organism: Callyntrura sp. NNG-2020 (assembly GCA_027744055.1). Classification (NCBI taxonomy): domain Eukaryota; kingdom Metazoa; phylum Arthropoda; class Collembola; order Entomobryomorpha; family Paronellidae; genus Callyntrura; species Callyntrura sp. NNG-2020. The sequence continues at coordinate 28,400 of JAHZNE010002017.1, forward strand.
TTCGTTTGTAGGAGGCCTGATCCGCTACCTATTTCGAGGGATACACGTGTATATTTACAAAACATAAAAATGCGAAACAAGAAGGAATGAGGAGTAGGCAGGCAGAGGCAGCTGAATGTTTTGATTGAAATAAAATTGTGAGTAGCATACAAAGTGCTCCATCGTTAAATTTTGGATTGGAGATATGTATATTTCATGGGGAGGTTTGTAGTTTACAAACAACCGTTGAAATTAAGTGGACCAAATTCTTCCCCGTTCGTATATACCCTGTTAGGTTAGTGAGACAACAATGAACAAGATATTATGATTGGCAGTTACCTAACTTACTAGGTCGCACAAGCCATTAAAATGCCGTTCACTACACGAGACAACAACTCACGCACAAAAGCCAGGCGGGAGAGAGTGAGAGATTGTACTTTAGTAACAGCAACAGAACAAGGGTCTATGTATAGGAATACGGACACTTGCTGAAAACAATCGCCATAAAATATATAGTGCGAAAAGGACAAACAAGCAGACTGTTGTTGTGTGATGATGACAGTAGTGGAATGACGTTGATGGAAGTGAATGATGAAGATGGAAGTGAAATCACAAAAGCATGTGGGTACATATATATGGCGTAGGCTTGTCTTGTCTCTGGCGTAGGTATGTCACTTTTGAAAGACAACGTCCGGTTGGGGTACCACCGGACAAAATATATGTACTTAGAAAAACTGCAACAGTGTAAACAGTGAGTATGTTTTTATGGCAACCACAGAAAGGATTTTCAACATTTCTGCACTGATTTTGCTTTCATGTAGGAAAAAAGTTTCCAAGAATATAAATAGCAAAGGGGGATTTTAGACGTACTTTTATAATTGCCTATGATTTTTAGAATCTTTGAAGTGCTCGTCTTTAATATACAAGAGGTTTTTGGAACTTGCCTACAAATATATTCAATATACGACACAGGCTCATACATCGGTAGGGTAGGTTGCTAGGTACACACACACGCATCCTAACATAATTCAACCAAAAGTCTTACGAGAAACTGATGTATGTTTTTTACACTCTATCAACTTTTTGTGGGAAAGTTGTACGCATCGTTACAAAGTTCTGCTGTTTTCTATAGCCAGCAAATTCAATCAATACAATGTTTCAATTTATCTGCAAACATAAGAGCCCTTTACATGTGGGCTTGCTATTTTCTCCTGGATGCATATTTGTTTTAAAATCCACAGTTTCTGAAAAAGTGGTGACAGTACAAGAAGTAAAGTGTTCTCGGTATAGTACGTAAATTAGAGCTTTCATCTTGTTCTGCTGTTTGCTTGTCTTTTCAAACGTTGAACGTCAACACTGATTATGCTCGCGACAAAAATATGGATGGATTGAAAAAAGGCGAAATTGCCTTTCTGAAAGCGATGCCAAATGATAAATTTTCGATGACAAGTAGCCTCAAGATGATATGATACATCATATGTAGTCTATCGTGTCTTACTTTGCCATGCAAGTCTATATAGATGTGCAAGCTTGCTCGGATTTCTGGTTCAATGGTGCACAAAAATGGGAGAGAATCGGAAAGGAGACGCGTATGAACAAAAGAAATCGAGGAAGGATAAAAGAGATTCAGTATGATGATGTGATGGCGATGAGGATGACGACGACGACGAAGAGGAGACTTTTTTTTAACAATTGCCTATCCCAGTGTTTTGTATCATTTGTCATGGTAGAAGTAGTTTGCATGGGATATGACGACGACTGCTTTAAAAGGACGAACAGCCCCACACTTGCTTCGTTGTTGTTGCTGCTTTTACCGCGCTGCAGTTTTGATAAGTTGGCAAAGCTTCTTTGAAACTCTTAGGAAATGTTGAGCCGAGCATTATTATGACATGACATGGTATGATAGAGAAAAGTGTATCTTCTTAGTAGGACGTATCCCGTGCATTAACACAAACGTCAAGTTGTTTTGATGATATCCTTATCCTTACAAGACTTCTTATACATGTATAATGCATGGCATTATATTTAACTAAAATGACAAGGTAATAGTCAAAACCTCAGTGTATTTTCGTATTTCTCAATGCTACACTCTCATTGTGGCTACTACTATTACCACCACCGCTGCTCCAACAACATCAGTTGCTTGCTGCTCCACTGGCGAAGGAAATTTTGCTTTCACCAGTGAAGGCACAATGCAATTTTTCATTTCACGTGACACGGGTGGATAGGCAGCCAACAGGGTTACCCTTCTTCTGTAGTCTGTGTACTGTACCTCTCTGAATGTAATAAATATCTGACACTACTTACTCGCTACTCTAGAGTCACAAACGGAGAAAATATGGAGCAGATGAACTCTTCTGAGGTAATTTTATGATTGCTCAACCTGTCAAAATATTCCGTTGAACTCTCTACAGTAAAGCCCCTTTCCACATACCACAACAGCAATAAAAGCAAAGACGACGACGACGACAAACAACAACAACAACAGCCATAACGCCCAAGAACCAATATTAACGTGAGTGTTACTACCGGTATGGCATTTTATCCTTTCCGCTCTCTAAATCGCTTTCTCTAACCCGTCTTAGTTCTTGGCTTCCACTTACTCAAACAGTTTTAATAACTTACTGTGGAGTGCAAAGGAAATGCTATTGCAATATACAGATTTGTGGCGAAATAAAAACAAGTAACACATTCTTAAGGATTTGAGATGATCATGTTGGGATAGTACACGTACCTATATTATCATGCAAACGTCAACCGTCATTGAGAGCCGCACTAGATGCTTTCACTACCATGAACAATTCACATAAAATATACTACGATTTCACGATATAAACATGTACCGAAAGGACATGCAGTTGTTTTTGCGTGTCTAGAAAATTGGATGGGTGTTTGTCAGAGACCTACTGATCTTCCCTAGAAACAATTTGGGCCAATTGATTTTGTTTTATTTCCCCTGAATGTTTTGTTTTAGTTAGAATATGGAAAGCTTATTGGATAGTACAAGAAAGACTAATTGATAAGCTAAAATCAGTAAAATTATGCATTTATTTAAAAATAAATAGTAAGTCTATTTTCAAATCAACCAATATTGTACAGCATTTGCATACATACATCGTATCTAAATAATTGCATTGACGGAGGATAATTACACGGTTGATGTTGAAAACAATAAAGTTCCCTGCCTTCGAAACTCTTTAAAGATCGAATGCTACGCAAAATGATACTCCATTTTGTTAAAGTATTTTCCAAGACGGCTTTCCATTTGCTGCGTTACGGAAATTAAATGAGGGTACTATAGTAAACTAACATGTGTCTGCAACGTCAGTGTTACCGATATGGCTACCTCACCCGATAGTGCGGAGTAATAACACGTTCTCGTTACCGTAAAATATAGGCTGTCAGTGGGAAAATAAAGCAAAAAAGAAAGATAATCGATTAGAGAGGGAAGTGAGTTTGAGTAAGTTTTAAATGGCTCCACTAGTGCTAGTGTTTATCATTGTTTGCTTCAATGCCAAACTTGCTCTCCAAATTTAAAAGATTAAGGTGCATGGGAGGAAGAAAAGAAAAACTCCGACACCCACACAACCATAAGTACACACGCTCTCCAAAACCAGTTAAATTCCCAAACAGATCCGAAAGCTTTAACACTCACTTTCCCTTTCTGTTTTCTCCCGCCCTTCTATTTTGTTCTATTAAGCCGACTATAAATAAAGAACACTTTAAAAGGATTTAAATACGAAAAATAGTTTTGTGTCTCTTATACGTCCGTAGATGGATTTATAAAGCGTATAAGTCCCTATACTACCTACACACAATAAAAGAGATAATAAAGTAGAAAGAAAGTTTCACTGACGGCAGAAGCGGTACTAGTGGTCGTGTAATTGTGTGACAGGCTAGTACAGCTTTTGGCTTTCCTATGTCCATTGTCGTGCGTCGTTATGACAGCAAGTGTCTGTCGGTCTCTCTACCTGCTTCTCTTTACCCTGAAACACTTAAAGTTAAATTTACACAACAGTACACTGGTAGCAGCCGCGCAGAATTGGCATACTTTTGAAGTTAGAATGCTAATAGGTATGAGCACCGTGATTCCCGGAAAGAAAACAGAAGAAAGTGAGCGGAGAAAGCTTGCCAGCGAACCTAATTTTCTTTGTATGTTCAAAAAAACTTTTTGTGCACTTGTTCTACTGGAAAATGGTGTGACAGCCTGCCTACGTCGTTTACCTACTGTTGTCGCCAGCGTTGCCTGCTGGTTTATTGCCTTTTCTTAGGGTGTGCCAAAAGGTAAGATGTTGGGAAGAGACAGAATGTTGTGTACGCATTTTTATTTGAAACTAAACGAATACCACAGTATAAACAAGAGTACAGGGGACGGCGGTATGTATGGTGTTAGGCTTTAGAAAGTCACACAGCCCATTATCATCTTCATCATCGGCCACTGCCATGTAAACTGGAGAAGTGGCATGAAGTAAAAATTCAAGATTAAGATAAAACTCAAGTATGTACGTGCAAATATCGCGTAAGAAGGGGTAGCGAGTGCGGATGGATGGAGAGAGAAAAAAAAGAGATTATCAGGTCATACAGTCAGTCTGGCAGACAGTCGACAGCAGTGGAATCGTTTAATGCAAAATAGGCAATAATATGAATGCCACACTCGCACTGGTGGGGTTGGCGTGCCATGTAGGCCTGTGCATGTGACAAAGTTCATACATTTTAAATTATTATATCCTTTTCCTCACTTTATTTGTCTTTTACGTCTCCATGTGTGTGGCGGTTATTGAAGAGATGTAACAAAACATGCCGTCCTCCCATTTTCAATAAAGGGGAACAAACGGGTTGTGAAATTTCAGGAATATTTGTTTTATAAACCAACAATTTTTGCTTTGCTAGAGCGTTTCAAGCACGCCACCATACAAACAACTACTGGTAGAATGTGTTTGCGAACATTCCCCTTGGATTAAATAAAGAGTGATGCATCTGTAATAGCAGGATTTTATAAAAAAAAGTACTTTGGTATACAGTCTGTCTGTCAGTCTTCGGAGCTTTTCATATTGGCAGACATTTTTGACATGGCAAATGAAATAGCTGAAGATTTTGTAAAATTAGATATTTGGAACTCGATGTATTGGGCATGGTTGCTTTGTGGAATTCCGACTATTTTGAACTATTGGAATATTTAGTCAACCGGGCAAGAACCTCGCGATACTTGTTTACGCCTATTTACAGCATTACTGTTATGAAACACGATATTTTATGATATGGTTGATGGTTACTACCATATTATTCTTTAATGCTGTTCTTCTAGTTGAATGCAACGAGAGTTGTGTATTTTCCGCTAAAAATTACAAGAAAGTGGTGCGGGTACAACAAGATAAGGATGAGCACAAAATAGCGAGGCGTTTTTTTCGCAGTGAGGGTAAGGGTAGTATCTTAAACGACATGTGTGAGAACTTACGTGTTTCTTTGCTCAATTCCAGTTGAGTAATTTTGAAAATGCATTTTCATTTTTTATGTGATGTTGTTAGAACGAATGAATTCATGCCACATTCATTCGTAATATCGTCTAATGGGATGATGATGAAGGTAATAATACATCTCTTGGGTATGATCAAAAATTTCAGTTCGTGCTCATATAGAACGGTACCCTCCCCAGATACCAAGATTATATGTAGCCTTTTCTCCTTGATAAATTTACCCACATCATCTTTTCGTTTTTTTAAGGTAGAGAACTGAACTGGAATAACTACCTACACGTGAAAAATGAAAAGATATACTTACAATTAGTATCACCAGTATCAGATTGTATACCATTACACAAGCTTACGGGTTCTTGGCAAAAAACCCTCTTAAAACGATTGCCTTTCCCCCGCTAAAAACTGTACTATTAACACGGTATTATTCTGAATGTGTGAGTGGTACCAAGCAGTTGTTAGCTGGTAATGTACAAACCCGCTTAAAATATTTGTTTTTACTAGTTACATGTGCATCACAATACTAGCAACTTACTCTACATCGCGAATATTGAAAAACTACACTATTTTGGCATCATACAGACCAAGTATACCGGAGCGGTATTAATACTATGCCAGAAAAATATGCTATTACTGCACACGAAAACATTTTGAAATTTTCCTTTGGCCCTTCCTTGGTGTGCTAATGGGAAGACATCATGTTAATAGAATAAACGTGGTTGTAGCTGTTGTAAAGTGAAAAAAGGTATGCTTTATCTAATATGCCCATAAATTTTCTCTGTGTAGGTTTGTTCCCTTACAAAACTATTTTCACTTTGGAAAAGGAGTGTATATATGAGATATATAAGTCAGGTTATTATCATTTCGTCTCCACAAAAAATCCTTTCAATTACTGTTTAGCGGTATGCGTGTCTTCTCAACCGTGTCGGTGTACAAAATTATTAAAGAAAGGTTATTTCTCTCTTGGATCTCCATATAATACTCACGTGCGTAATAGGAGAATGTGTAGGTATTTTAAAGCCAGGATGTTGACAAATAGACTATCACGTTTCACCAGTCTCGGAATAGAAATGCTTTCCGTTGTCGAGAGATAAGTGAAAAAAGGAAAATCAGTTTTATGTTTGTTGTGAAAAAGATACAATTTCGCATTGAGCCACTTGTTAATTGAAGGATTGAAGACGAGGACCATCATCTTTTAAAGTTGGTGACAGAAGTAGGCCAATGCGTCTTTTTAAAAATTGAAGCACATTTGAAGGAAAAAGGAGCGTATATACTCCTCGTTATCAAAATCATGGTTATCACTGGAGTCTCGGTGATGTCGTAATGTGCATTCGCCAGGGAGTAATCAAAAGAATGGTTGCTCTTAGGGATAACTTATTTAAAGGAGCATTTGCATTTTACTAGCTATACCTATTTGCGCATTAGGACGACAGCACCGTGAATTGACAACATGGTTTTGTAAACAATTGTGGGCTTTCCGTTGCCTCATACCAGGAATAACGAAAAGAGACAGTGTATTATAGACAGGGATGGTACTTTGCCGTATTGCGGTGTCTGTAAGTGTGTGCATGTGTTGGGCTTGGGTGTGTGTTTGTGCGCAAGGGACAATTGTTTTACACCAGAGAGGTTACACATACATAAAAATGGAATGCTTTTCTGCAGTATGATTACTATCATATATATGACGTGACATTTGGTAAAATGTAAGGAGACTTCTGAATTTCTTTCAAGCTTCCCCTCCAACTCCTTCAGCCAGCATTGTAAAGAGTGAAAGGAAATTTAGAAAAAACGAAGCATGGAATATAGAGACAAAAAAAGCAAAAGCGGGTGCTGTTGTGTCAAGGGTAATTTTTTTGTTGATCTGTTGCCAATTCATGGGGTAGCCTGTGTTGTCGTGCTGTTTGCACTTGACATGCAGTATAACCCTCCTTTCTTTTCTCATCTCCATCTGCCTCTATCCGTTATTTTTGCTTTCTTTCTTTCTTTTTACGTTTGTTCCATTTCAGTAAAGAATGATAAAAGCTAAAAGGATCTGCTGTCAAAAATATAAGTGCACATTTAAAAAACACACAAAAAGGCAGAAGCAAGGAAACAAACGTGGTTCGCATGAAATAGAAGAAAGCCTGCATACTTTCACGTTGTCAAGTAAACAAGGAACGGCACACTGACGATGTTCGAGGGCTCTCCCATATTATTATCGAGATTAGCTTGTATGGATATTATTTTTGAAAAGTCACTGCAAAAACAAAGAAGAACAAGTAGTGTGAGTGTTCGCCGTTATCCAACTTTCATAACGCTGGTTGTTTTCGGGGATTTGCAACTTATATAGCATGTCAATAGGAATTTTGCAAATGCTTGTAATGGTTCACAGCTACTAGGAGTGAATTAGTAATGAATGCTGTCATAAAATATGTCTTGCTATATTTATACGTAGGCGGGTTTACCTTGGAGCTGTTGAAACTCAACTACTCGCCAGATTCTTTTGTAACTGTCGCACCGTTAATATTTTTTGTAGCTCAACGAGTGATGAGCATGCAGTAGTGTGCTAGTATGCATGGAATAATAATAATATGCGCAGCGACTTTTAGTTTAAATTATTAATTCAAATTGCCCTAAAGTGATTTGGGAAAGTTAGGTGGCTAAGTGGGGCGCTGACAGCGGAAAATGCAACTTTTCCAAGTCGTTTAAACTGCAATTTTATGGAGAAACTGAGACTCTAAAGTTAGTAGATCATCAGATAAGGAGAGACTTGACTTGCTTGCTACTGAAATCTACTGCTTAACTTTAGAAGGACACACAAGAATACTGCTTTTGCTTCTTCTGTCCACTGCTATTTCTACGAGGACAAGATAAAAAAAGACCAGATTGGACGGCGCAATCATCATTTACTTCATCCAACTAAATGGTTACTCGAATGTGGAATGCGACTCGTGTGCTTTAATGACTCTCATGCAAAAGACGGTACTTCAGTTAATTTAGATGGTAATTAAAGCTGTTTGTTATTAGACTAACAGTTCAATAACTGCTTTTACTATTTGCATCATCATGACTTACATAATGCAGTTACAAAAAATAAAAAACGAGAAATAGGCATAACCAGTTTGGGGTTCTAAGTAAAATAGAATTTCCAAAGTTTCTGCAATTCACTTGTGAGGGCAACAAACCAAAATTGTCCAAATAAATTTTGCAAACTAACTGTAACAACAGAAGTAAATACAGTATGAGCTTCAAAGGAAAGAAACGCTATATTTTTCATTAGCCAAAAATGGACAAATAATTTCTAGGAAGCTGTTCCATTTACCTGGAAAAAATTACCGCAAAATAGATGAGAGTTTTGTTCAACCGTTGCGCTTCCCATATTACACAAGTTATGTAAAGAATAACATTTTTCTTATTTCGTTGGAAAACATCTAATTGGAACTGGAAAAATAATCGCCTTGGCGTGTTCTGTGGTAAAAATATAGCAATATGTTCCTCTTTGATGCAATTAATCATAGTAGTGACTGGAAAAACGAAGCGTGTATAAAAGATGCAAACATACTAGTACTTTTCTTAAAGATGGGACTTACAATGGGAACCCCTCAACCTAGATGACAGCTCAACTGAATATCCAAATGGACCTGAATGTACATTGTGTGGACATATAGCAATCACCAAGCAGTTAACTTATGTACTGAAACCTTTAAACACTCAAATAAAGCATTTACAATACAATACAAAAGCAACTTCTTACATACGTGCTGTGATACTCCTGCTTTATTTGAACAATATTGTATAATTCAAAAACCATTTTAAATCTTTCAGTAATTAATGATTTTGTTAAATAAACCTAAGAATACATATATGAGTCATTTGTATCAAAAGGTACTGTTTTCTCTTAATACCCCTGCCAACAAGCAAGTATGTACGTAATGAACGAAAGCAGCGAAGTGTGTCATGGTAGACTAACATCCTACTCTTTTTATGTCAATACAACCGTGAAAGTCTAGAAAACATCATTCTGCTCTATTTGCGTTGTAAGACTCCTTCCCAGCAAGCATATATACAGTTAGTGAAGAATTGTCTTTATCTTTTGGTGGGAGCTCAAGTCCAATGAATTCTCAAAATGTAGCATAGAATAGTATTAGTTGCCATTTAATAAACCAGTGAAAGTAGTAATTGCTGTGTTGATTCTGTTTTTGCTTGCGTCGATTGTTTGAAAACCAGTTAGGTAGAAGCAACTGATAGTGTACGAACAGTCGGAATAGGAAAAGTAAATAGGAATAGAAAGAGTGTGAGAAACGGGTAGCTGTAAGCATTATCAAGACGGAAGTAAAAGTAAAATCTATTCCGATTATATCTGACGCGATATTATTTTCTATACAGAGTTACCATTGTACTTGTTAAAATGCATCGCAGCTGGAAGAATATTTCATATTTTCGGAGAAGAAGAGATTAAAGACGACGACAACGGGTTGTCACAATAGAAAGCACATGATGAAGTAGTAGATGTATGCCCCATTTTGTATCTTGTATACCTACTGCGTAATAATGGTATTATATGTATGCCTTTTAAATGAAGCTAATAAACGTCAATTCGAACCAGTAATACATGGGCACTGGGAAGATGAATGCTGCTTCCGAAGAAAAGTAATTTATCGAGAGAAGATTATAATCATGAAGATGCGACGCGGAAGCGAGTGGAAATCAATTTTAAAAGTAATCAGTTGAATGCATTAGCTGCCTCACAATAGTCAGATGATAATAAAACGAAAAAAGCTTTTTTATATGTCCATGGCGGTGCTTTATAAGGTACTGGGTTTTTTCTGGGGCAAAATAAACAATTTCTGTTTTTGCGTCTCATCTTAATTGAAACACAAAGACGCATTAGAGCTGAACAGGTTCTCCATATGATATTCCATCAAAACAGGTGTGGGCGGAAGTTTTTAGAGCATGGTTTAGTTTTGTGCTGATCGAAACTAAAATAATTATTAAGCTGACGACAATGTCCTATTTTGTAAGCAGAAACTATCCCCTGCACTTATAAAAAAATCAATCAGCCTACAATATTTTTCAAGATTGCTCCTTGTGAAGAGAGTATACCACTGGCACAAAACCGACCGTTATATAAAAACAGTTATGTATTTACATTAATTGGAGCTGTCGACTTTTGTTAGTTTTCATCTAGAGTAGGTAGAATGTTAGTTTTAATTCATCGAAAAAAGTAGTCAGACGATACAATCTTTTTGATGTTTCACTTCTATAAGGTGAAATGCCCATGTAATGTTTATCATTCGTAATAGAGAACGTTGTGGGAAACTAGATTAATGAAAATGCTAACTGCATATTAAGATGTAAGTACATCTGTCACTACTACTGAAGTAATGGTGACGAATGACTTCTATGTTACAATGCTATGCCTAGCGATCTAAAATTGTATAAAAATTTAAATGCAGAGAGATCTTTTAAATGTGGTAACTTTATCACTAAAGATGTCTATGTGACAGCAACGGGAAAACATTAACATGCCAGAAAGTAGCAATAAAATAGTTTTCATTTAAAAATGGACGATTTGAGAAAGTGGATGTGAACCATGCGAAAGATTCAAATAACATGCTAAACGTGTTGACAATGAGTAAAATGTTTGCTTAAGTAAGTATCATACTAATAAAGGGAATGAGTGGCTTCGTTATGAAACGAACGTTCTCCTCGGTTTTGAATATTATTTGCTTAGCATTTGATTTCTTTATCTTACTTGATTCCTCAACGGAGAGCCGCGAAAGAAAGTAAACATTGGGTAACAATGTAAATATTGATATCACTCGTTACTTACGTTTTGTTTTCAGAACAAGTTATGTCACAAGCGCGAGTTCTACAGTCAATTTAAAGGCCTTCTAATATTTGTGTTATAAAATAAACATAACTGCTTTATTTCAGGAGACAACTATATGTTATGGCTTCATTATATTTATAAAAAGACAAAGTACCGATAAAAACGGTACAAATAACAAGGCTACTTTAAAATATATCGAGTTATATAAAGCATTCTTTAGCCATTATTTTAAGTGTGTTAGTTGACACTGTTATGATGGTTTGCATTTCCTTACTATTCTTACTAGACGTAATATGTATCAATCCAAAAGGGATTTGATTTATTATGTGGCGTATCAAATACAAGTCACAAAAAGCTTACGTAACTTACGTTACAAGTTATCATACAACTGATGTTAAAGGTGACCGAAGTTGTAGACAGTGGCAAGCATTTGGGGGAACAGCTCTATCCAGAACAGTTACAAATTTGCATTAAAAAGAATTATTAGATAGAGTTCCTATTTTCAAATTTTATTTGAAGTCGGGTGATACAACTTTGCATTAAATAATATAAATTGTATCTCTCAGAAGTCACTCTCTCATCATCAACCATTTTATCTTGCTCAAACAATCTTGTTAATGATGCAACTTTCTGTTGTTTATTTTAGCCATGTTCAAACTAAAAGTCTGTGCAAAAACAGAATGCTTGGAAGTCAGAAAAACATTAATTGGATTGATCAAAGATAAAAATTTCAAGGAAACGTATAATAATTAATCATTTTCAGAATAGGCACATTTTTACTGGCTATTTCCATTTGCCTTTTACTTCCACAAAGAAAGGGTTAAGATTTGAAACAATTATAGACATGCCGTGTAAAACATTGACAGGTTGGTACGAAAATTCTTGTTATTTTCCACGTTTTTTTGGTAAATTAACCATAAATAATTTTACAGTTGTGCCTTTGTTGTATTACATGAAGAAATTAATTATATTTATATAAATGCTTTAAACACCGATCCGAGCACAAATAAACGGATTCAACTAGATATTTTACTTAACGTTGTGAAATTACCGTTATAACTTACATGCCTCACACCTTTTGTTATTTGGAATTTTCTCATTAGTGTCTATAATTTAAAAGAGGCATACATAGCAAGCGATAGGAAAGGGAGAGCTTGGGTGTAATTTAAAGAGCATTATGGCATGTGGCATGTACAGTTTTTTTTTCTTTCAACTTCTTCATTGTAAACAAAGAAAATGGCCGTGAAACCGATATTATTTTTATTCTTCCTGTTTTTCACAGCCATGATGGAACTTGATACACTCATATATGTATATTTTCGTTCGATAACATATCGGACACCATACACCACATCAGAATGCTATGACTACGTAGCGTAGCTAGGAGACTATTTTGCACGTTATAGATACGTAAGCAAATGCGATCCTCAGAATACGATGATGAATCAAATGTTACGGTATTTTACATCATCAGATCATTATTCTGCTCGCTTACCGGAAATAGCGTATGTGTTTCTCATGAAAACAGGAATATCCATTTCAATACACCTGCTCTGTCTTTAACGCCAAGATACAGCCTAAACTTTACTTCGCACTCGCCAGCGCACCAAAACAACGTAAGAGACAATCCAATTTATTGAGTAATTGATATATTATAAATAAATAAATAAAACAGTATTCGTATCCGCATTAGTAACACTATATCAGTAGCATCAACATCAACATTTGATACAAAAGAAGAAGAAAGATGCCTACGCACCAAACATATAAATGCTACTCGCTTGAGTAAGGAGCAATGAGGAGTGAACAGGAGAAAGACGTTTCCTCTTTCATTACTGATTCAGTACTGCCACTTGCACATTTCCCTACTAACCATCAGTCCGGACAAATTCCACATTTCCCTTTTTCTCCCTCGCATGAGCCTGCCAAAGTCGGATAGTCGGTCTATCTATGATTTACTAAGCGTGATACTGTGATACATGCTGATGATACGTTTCTTATATTGACTTTTCATTCATCCATCCGTTGATCACGCGAATCTAGTGCTGATTTCGCTGACTCATCATCAGTCATTCGTTTTCCAAAAATAACTTTAAGCTTCACCTATCCTATTTTCCCAATTTGTATTCGTCTATTCTACATAACGCATTTTATATACCCCAGAGCATATATTAACTGGCATTAACATAATTGAGTAGATATAAGATAATTTAAATTTGTTACCATTTTATCTCCATAACTAGTTAATAGTTTCTTCCCCGAAATCTTAATTACTGCAAGGAATCTACACACTGACTGCAGAAAAGCTAAAACTTTTCATAAATCTTGTGGCGTGCTGACTGAGCAAACCAAACTGAGAGAAAACATTTTTTTCTATTGCAATATACGTAAAGAAGAATCCCATTTTGGGGTAATTGCAACGCCTATAAAATACATAAAAATCTCTGGAACTTTTACGTCATTACCACAAGACTATTTTTTGGATTCTCTTTTCCTCGTGCCAAGTAAAAACCCTGAAGCACGATAGCCCAAGATAGGTCTATTTAAAGCTGATGCTTTCTTTTGCCCTGGACGGGTTGTAACAACTCACGTTCATCAACTGTGATGGAACGAGAATATGATATTACAACAACCATATTGCGTACTGCAGGTAACCATGTAACTCGCTGGCATCATCCTTAATAACTAATAGCATTAAAAATAGCAACTAAACATGTTTGTGCTTTTATATACCCACCTTACCTTACGGCAGCGTACCTATTTAAACTATCTGTTGTAGGAACGAAATGAAACAAAAACCGTTGTGAGCGTTGGAAACTTTCTCTTTCTCTACCACTCCTAGTAATGGGGAAAATAAAGGCCGCATTGCATACTTCACCTCGAAATAGGAATAGCTAATAATGTATTATCATCATGATCAGCAGTAGTATCGTCATGTTTTCATTCTTCCTCGGATTGCATGTGCAAGTTTTATGTATTTTGTATATTTTAGGCTGGGCGACTCACAATAGCCGGGCGTACATATTGTACTAGCACGCATTTAGTTATCTGCTCATCTCATCGTTGTCGTCGTCATCATGACTATCATGAGTCATCATGATCATTGTGTTTCTCTTTGGTTGTTGCTAATAAAAGGATACACATGCATCACTCACATTATTGTTGCATGTGTGCTACTGTTCCCTGGCAAGGTATTCTCGGGAATGAATGGATAGAGGATGGATGTAATTTTCAAGTAAAATGGAACAACCAGGCCATTAGTAATGTATCCATTATTACTCCTTTTTTGCATGCTTATACGTACACAGTTATTATTATTGTTATCATTATAATGCACGCCGTACGCATACCAACTTTAACACACATTGCTATGCACACCCCCATATTTATCTTTAGACATGTATGTCGTCGGAAAAATTATTAGTAGCGTTTACGTTTTTTATCATAAGCGTCTCCGTCATCCTATAACACCGGCTGGCAAACTTCCTTTTCAAGCAAAAAAGGTCAAAATGGAGAATGAATGGGGAAAATCCCCTTTGTTGTTGTTGTTGTTGTTGTTGCTGCCTGCTTGCTGTTATTATTACTTACTCCCTCCAAGACGTATAAAAATGAATATTATTAGAGGCAGCGTTGGCGTTGAACAAATAGACATGCATGTGTGTATGAGAGGAGCCTGCAGCTGCACACGTTTTTAAAGACGTTCACTCACGCATTCCCACCACCATCATCATTACAGTTTTAATGTTAATAGCCAGAAGAGAAAGTTCAAGATAGTTGGCCTTCTATACACTGGAGCAGCGTGTGAAGGAAGAATATATGTATGCACGCGTTCGATGCTTTGTAATTTAGTAATTTGATAATTTCACAAATGGTGATAATAACGACTATTTACAATTTTAAAACCGAATAACATAGTTTACATAAAAAAGGTTGTCGTTACTCGTTGTCAAGATTAAAAAGTGGTTTGTCGTTGGACAATGTGAACACTGAACGAGATAAACTCTGTAGGAATTTCGTTTCGTTGGAAGGGAGAAAGGTAGTCAGTGTACACTTACACATAATTTAGTTGAATGAACATAAATGTCATAACAGTTTGGTCGACATATGTTACATACCAATATGTTGGGAAATAGTGATCAACGCAGAACAACGAAACAAGGACATAAAATCTGTATCTGTCATGTGTTTATTTACGTGAAACGAAACGTGGGTTAATACCCACAAATGATATTCGCGTAGCTATTCGGGAACGCTGTTGCGTGAAAAGGACGAAGTGTCGGATTGTGAAATGTCGTAAATTATTTCGGAAATGAAGTTAAACTGGCTCTAGTGGCCATTACTTGAACGCAGATGGAAAAATCATTTACTCGTTCCATCTGGTACGATAGATTAACAAAATAATCGTAACTGAATTAAGAATTGCGACACTACCCGACAGGCCGTGACGATGGGACCATGAAAAATCGAAAAATGTAATTAAATACCAGTCACAGTAGAGATGCTACGTTGTGGAATGAGGACGAGGACATCAAGACTTACGAAATACCACGTGGAAAGTTCTGAAGGGAAAAACCAATTGAATTAACTAAACAATTCACAAGGTAACAAATAATTGTGTTTAAATCAAGGCGCTAAACTTGAAAACTGCCTTTACAACAGTTATTTTCCACTGACTTGTGTTTTCTTCTTGTTCTTACTCCCTTTTTCCTTTTGATCACTAGTCTCACAACTTCTAGGCCATATTTTTTATTCATTTATAAATCTTCACAACATCTGCATCAACATCAAAATTACATTTGGCGTACTTTCTCCTCTCTTTCACTGCAAAAGAAGCCGAATTTTCCAGCTTTGACACGCATACAATCCCCTCGTAACCTCATGCTGCATCCTTGTCTTGCACGATATTGATATCAATATACATTTTCCCCAATCGATAAAAAATGTATTGGCGTGCGAAATAGATTGCAAATTACTTTGAAGTTTACTTTCATTACAGTCACTTTCATTGTACGTGTCAAGCTGCATGCATCATGCATGTCATTGTAGTAGTAGTGGTGGTGGTGGCGTGTTATTATATGTACTCCTCACGAAAAAGAAACGTTCCATTTTATGTACACATTAATACTTTAACCATAACAATACTTTTCGGTCGTATAACTGCCTATGCATACAAGTTTATACAACACACCATTGCACCCAATAATATTCTGCTTTGCAAAAAGACCACTGCCAAAACCAAAGTCTCACCAAGCATGTACGGTTTACCAAACAGTGATAACGGAAAAACGCTGCTCCACGCTACACTAGCTATTAATTTTGTATCGATTGACCTGTATGATATTCCTCGATAGACACTACATACACACCACACGGCACGGCCAATAGTTTTTTGTAAAAGGTAGTAGTAGAAGTAGTAGTAACATAAGAGAACAATATTGTTCTTGATACGTTATAAAAACAGGTCAGCGAATAACTGCAGCGTATTAGCGGACTCTTTGTAGCGCCGTATCATTGATAATAATAATAATAGTCAATGTTACAGTTACACTGGGTCGGGCCCACTACCAAAAACAGGCGACAACCAAGGAAAGAACCAGTTGAACGAAAGATTTATTATTTTTCTCCTGTCCCACTACTTCATATATCCATGCAAAATAATAGGTCGAGTAATTATTATTATTATTATTATTATTATTATTATTATTATTATTATTATTATTATTATTATTATTATTACTATTATTATTCTAGCCTGTAATAATGAACATCGTTGCAGGAATAAAATGTAGTTAGCATTATTCATTGAGCATCATCATCAACAAAATACACTTTGGCAGTTGTAAATGCTCCTTCAAATGATACCCAACAGCAGTGGCGGTGGTGGAGAGGATTTTCAGGGGATAGCTGAGTGAGAGAGAAGAAGCATGCTTTTTTGTTGTGCCATGACATGTCACAATCAATTTAACTCTTCCTTTATTATTACCATACTCATCTTTCATTATATACATTGTCTTTGTTTTTGTTTGTTGGATGGAGTAGTACTAATAAGCATGTGTTCGAACCTTTATAAATTGCGTTTGATGCCATGCTGGATAATTAGTGAATATATTTACTTCGGGGTTGGGTTTACATCACGCGGTCAACAAGAGGATGAATAGGTCCCTACTAATGATCACTCAAGAAGATTATGCAAAAATCTACGTAGATACGTGTTATTTTTACTGTAGCGTGTTCACATATAGTCTGCATGTTTACAAGAAACGCTAACATATGCTGAGTTGGGTTCATACACAACAATGAATGAACAAGATAGCGAAGGGAAAGTTTTTTTTAAATAAATAAACGAGTCGGGAAATGGGTTTTAGTAGGATTATCTGTCAATAAATTTTACTTCTATCAATAAAGATACGTCTACCCGAAATTTTACGTATGTTTTAGGAGTTTCTGTAAATTACCAAGTAAATGTGTGTGTGACAGAGTCCAGACGCAGTTGTAGAAAGAAGCATTGGTGTGAAAGTTTTTTATTTTAATGGCGTTTGCAATGTATTACATGCACCATTATGGGGCACTGGGGCATTGTAGTGACGATCAAAGGTGTAATCCCCAAGCCAAGATCATCCTGCTTTGTACCGCTTTCATGAAAGCGGTAAATTCAAAAGCGTAAATTCAACTTTGTGCTTCGCTATATGTGCCAGTATACCTGTCATGAAATACAAGTCAATTAGAACAGTCTTGTAATTATTTATTTAGGGCTTGGTCTTGCTTGAAACATTGTTATATCTCTCTCCACAGAAGTTTTTATTGCATTGTAGAGATGAGGCTACTGCTTTACTTTTACAACTCTATCCTTCCGTTTAGCTTTTGAAAAATCAGCCAACCGATTGAAGATTTTTTTGTGGATTTTCTAACTAACAAATTCTTTTCAAATTTTGAATTACAACGATGAGCAAAAATGACAAAGAATCCGGAAATAGAAATTCATTTCGTTTCATTTCTCACAGTTGCTATTCGAAAATATGTCAAGTTAAGGTTGAATCATTTAGTAAGCTGTACTTTCGGAATAAAAATATTTACCCTGAAAATAGGAATATGGAACAGTAAATGGTCTTAAGCCCTGTCGTTTACGTGTCCGTTCTAGCATGGATTCATGAATATTTGAATGACTCCACAGCTATATATACCATAACAGACACCCGAATTATAAGTTACTCCTACTTATATACGTCCCACTGCACATATTCATTTATTAATAAATATTGCCGCTTTATATAACAATAATCTTGGTATATTTCTAAAAACTATTGACTATTTGCACCATCAACAGAAAAGAGGCCTCTGCTATACATACTATTACCATCTCTTCACGACTATGATTAACGCGAAACTGCCAACCAAAAAATTCTAGGAAGGTCCTATTACCTATTTATTTTTCTGCAGGCTTATATTAATGATGACTAATGGGAAGCACCAGTTTATTTATTCCAAGAAATCTCCATCTATCCAATCATTTATTTCATTATGTTCATTTAATTTAATGAAGTACGTCTCCGTCCACTCTGGTCCAAGTTACTCGTCCTAACCGTATACCGATACGACTCTTTCAGTCACCATAATCCATCCACAGCCTGCTTACCTTTCAATTAACTCATCTTTTCTGGATGATATGAAAACATATAGTCGATTGTTGTAACCCCCATTGTTCCAGTTTCTGCTCTTCACTTTCTATCTTCCAACTTGAGAGTAGTCGTGGATGAAAAAATGATATAGATGAGATATCGCAGATTTTTTAAGCTCCAACCGAGGCGAGAGTGAGCATGAAAGGAAGGATGGTATTTTCTCCATTTTTATATTCTCTTTAGACTCCCATCCTTTAAACGCATATCACCAGAATCGCCCTCTCACCAACTTACTCTCGGCAGGCATGTTCTACACAAAGCACTCCGCAATTGCCTTTTGCGAGTCTGTTGGAGATAGGAACCAAAAAGTATCCACACATCGTAAAACCCCGTCGAGAGATGTCAACAATGCGTTTGGCATGGACCTAATTATAATACTAAGAATCTATGTAAGTTGCCCACACTTTGACATTTAAGGCGGTGATTTCCTAGAAAAAAACTGTATGAATAGGCAGCCTGCCCTTGCCATACAGATAAATTGATCTTACAAATTGTTAAAGTGTGTTCAATCAATGAATGAATATGACATGGATGAAAAACAAGTCACCTTTCCATTTCTTCTTTACACTGCCGTATGGAAATGACAACCACCCCAGTGCACTATCCACATACGCCTCGCGTACACTTGCTGTTCATCATCATGTTGGTTGTAATATTTCATCAACTGATATCCACATAGGTCTAACATAAGGAACGAAACTAGATTTTACGTTCCACGTATTATGCATTGTACCTCCCCAACTCTTTGTTCTTTTCTCACTGGGGCTCTTTCAAGGATGTCAGGGAAGTTCTGAAGAAAAGATAGATGTGGTAAAAGCAAATACATGACTTCCCAATCATTATCATTGATATGGTCGTCGTCATTTGCATCATCATCGTCGTCGTCAGAAGATAACAAATGACTTCAATTTTTCTCCTCAAACCTCCATCTCATCAAGCTTAATTCACCAGGTCTGACAATGATGTTGATGGGGACAGAAAAATGTCTGAATTTGTCAAAATTATTGCAGCACATGTACGAATGACGATGATGCATCGTTAATTTTTTTATCCATCTATCTTTCACCCGAATATCGACGCAACACTGCAGTAAAACTGGTATAGTGTATAGAAAGTAATAATAAAATGTGTTTTACACCCTGTTACACTATTTTCCCTTCATTACTACATCAACTTAACCACCTATGAACACTTTCTACTCTTGTTTTTTTCTTGAGTGTGTGTATGTGTGCGAGGCTGCGGTGGCAAGCTTGATTGTAGAAGCGAACGCAAAAAAAGAACGGGAAGCACATCAAAAGTCCATTTCATTGGCTTTTCCTATTTTCTCACTTACGATGAAGAGCAAGAAAAAACCTCACTCAGTCAGTGTGCCTTTACATGATCCATTCATTTTCTGCCGTTGTCGTTTCTTTTCTCTCTCTGGCTTTCTCATCCAATCAAAAATATCATAAAAGCGTGGAAAAAGTGCCATATCCACAATATATAGTGACTCGCCGTTACCTACATTTTCTCATTGGCAAAAGGAAACCGTAGCTCAAAAAGGAAAAAAATGTTGAATCCGCAGAGACGGAAACAGAGGAAAGTTTTTTTTGTAAAAAAGAAAAATATAAAAAGTTGAGAGGCGCGCTAGTTAAAAACATATACATACAGACATAAATATCCCAGTGGAAAAGAAGAAGGATGATGGTGGAATTGAAAGAAAGCAACAAAGAAATGGTGACTGTCACACAAAATGAAGCTCTACTCCACGTCATCGCAGCACGCTTAGTATACATTTGGAAAACGATGATGACGAGGACGCAAGTTGTCGCACCGAGTTTTATATTTACTCTTTCATCACCACCTTCTCCCCATTTCATTCAGCTCTCTAGTGACAGATATATTTATTGGGAGCACAGTCACGACGACGACAGAAGTAGATGGAAACCTGCACCAGCAGTGAAAGTTGTTTCATGATTCATTATCGTGACCTTACACAAAACACTCACTCAGTCAGTGATACCATCTTTTTCGTCATATCCCATCACTTACATTCATCATCATCATCATCATCATCATCATCATTATCATCATAAGATGACACCAACGACGACACTGATAGTAACGGCAGCTCCATACATATACATATGACTACGACATATAATAATATTGCAACAAAAATCACTGCCATTCTGTACAATTGTAGACGACGAAACGTAAGTTAGATAACCTCTCTCAGATTATTATACTGTTAACCTTGTTATTGTTATTATTATTATTTCGATAAGTTCACTAATACACCTATACCTGGTTCAAACCAACATGTATTAAATCGGGGAACCACGGGCGAATGCAATAACCGAGATTAATCATTCATAACCAGAAATAGGAACAAAGAGAAAGTAAGTGTATACATTTTCTCCGGTACTGAGACCCTTCTAGTATGAAAAATATAATTAATTTCGTTCGTTCGCCTAAACAATTTATTACCAGGATTCTTTTCATTGATATCTACTGATGTTGTTCTACAGCATATCCTCAATATTTTCCATTGTAATGTTTGTTCCCCGACAAGGTGTACTCTGCGGATTTTTTTAAAGATTGGCGTGATAATGTAGTATCATTATGTTTCTATATTCAATATTAATATTGTCATTTGCCTAGAGTAGACTCTTTGTGACACGGCTACCATACTTTGTTTCTGACGGGACTGCAGATAAAAAACCGATCAAAACGGGTAATGCACCTTTTATACTTACACGCGCGACGAACAGTATGGTTTCACTCTTCCCTTTGTTTAATGAAGCAGGCTTCGTGTTCCAAAGTCGTCGTGTAGACAGACGTACTTTTACTATCAGCTCTCCACTCTACATGTAGCAACAACAACAGCAATACAACTGAATTATTTTCTGTGCGGAATATTTCTTGTGTTTATCCGCCGAAAGCTAAAGTTTGTAGGCCATGATTTGTTTTACTGGGAAAATATTATGGTAAAACAGGAAAAAGTGGTGGTGTGTTGGTAGTGGTAGTGGTGACGTTGCGGTGATGGTTACTAGCATTTTTCTTTTTTCTCGGTTTAGCCGGCAGTGACTAGGTCTGGGATAAAATATTGGATATGAGAGACTATTAGAGAATAATAAAAATGCAAGACGGGCTGTTTAGAGAAGTATGGTTAGGTTTTATACCTAGTCTATCATTTGAGTTTTGTCCATAATAATAATAATAATATAATATCTGTATTTCTATAATGATGCTACCTTGCCATATAATGATTGAATTATTGAACAATTTCCCTCTTTCATTCTACCAAATCTACAGCTAAAACAGTAATGCGGTGATTAATTTGTACAGAAAAAATATTTACTTTGCATTAAATTCATGCTGTTTTTGTTTAACTGTCGCCGCGCCAACTACAACCACCTTTAATTACACTTCATTTATAGTAATAATACTCACAGTTTACCTCTGTAAACACTATGTTGTACTCTGTGACTCCTACAAACTTGTTTACGGTGACGGGAGAATGCTACTACATGACCCAATTCTAAGCGTTTATGCATTTTGTTATTTTCGTTTCATCGATTGGCACACTGGGGCATTCCGGCACACAAAAATGTAGGAGTAAATAAGGAAGCAAAGTGTAAAATATTTTCACCTTTTTAATTTCGTTATATATTTTCTGATGGTTTCCAATATATTAAGTAGCCCTTACAAGCACACATCGTCGCCCAGGGATGGGGTCTATACGGCGTATAAAGCAAGTTGCCACAAATGAAGAATATTACGTAAAAAGCACGTTCTATTTTCTTTTCTGGTGTTAAAAGTAAACAAACAGGGTACTGCACCCTGGACTAATAAGACAACTTGAGTGTCTTGGATTGATCACCCATCATCATTTTTATATTTACCTGCCCCCTCCTTTTATACAGAAATACAACTGGCATCTTAAAAGCTTACAGTATATAACGATAGTATACACAAGCAAGAAAGTGTTTCCGGCAATACTAAAGGGCGTAAGAGTAGAGGCTGTTTGGCACACTATCTACCCTGTGGCTAGAGGCTGTCTAAGATGAGAAAAGAATCCCATTAAATTTACCTTTTCCCGAGTTTGCCAATGATTGCAACCAAACGGAGGCAATCATAATGATAGTAGTTGGTGGATGTGGTAACAATCTGCACGTATGTTTCTGGCTATGTTAAGATCACACAAGATAAGAAGAACACAAGAAGAAGTTAAGCGCGGAGATAATCAATCCCCTTCTTGTTGCCGATGTTACGGTTAGTATTTGCGTGTTTGTGGATGGCATATATGAACTCGTGTGTGAAAATATAGTGAAAAGGAGGTTGGATTGTGGTTTGTGGTGGTGACGATGACGATACAACAAATTTTATTCTTGGTCCAGGCTTCCTTCTTCATCCCTCCGTCATGTTTTCCTTAGAGCAACAGACCAGAAAAGTGAAAATGCGAGATTTGGACTTGACTCCCTCTAACCGCGGTGAAATATGGAAACAGCGAGGGATATGAAGAATAGAGAGAAATAGAGATGCTGAGTGGTAAACAACTGAAGCCGCTGGTGTTAGTGGTGCTGGTGGTAGTCAAGGAAGAATAAAGTAAATTTGACGATGAAACTGTTAGTTGTGTTGTGTGGTATCAATAATAAAAATAACGATTACAGAGAAAGAGGGTGAAAGGGGAAGAGGCTTCTTCGTTTCCCTTTTTTACTTATATTCCGCTTTGGTTCGCCAAGGATACTGTCAATTTCCTTTCGTGACAATATTATGTCCAGCTGCATATACACCAGTCTATGTCCTTTTTTTATAGAGCGTGGAGCGTGTTAAAGGTAGCCATGATGGTAGTAAAGTGTGAGTATTAGTAAAGTATTACACACACCACACCTTTCGTTAGAGTACTGTTAATGTATAAATTCGTGTACAGTTGGAGTTTTGTAGTTTCTGTAGGGAACTCGATGGAGTGGTGATGTTGGTAGTAGTAGGACATTGTAGAAGCAAATGTTTTTGTTGAGTTTTTATCCATTTGGTTAGTTTGGTGTAAAAAAAAGTTCATGTGATAAAACGACGGCAGAATGGAATTAAGAAAGAAGATGGAGATTTACAATATTTACTTACAGCATTCAAACATGAACATTCCACTGCTCATCTCAATATATATGGCGTGTATTCACAATTGTCACAACCACGTCAAACGTACAATGTCGAAACTGGTGGGAGAAAGACACCAATAGTTGAAGGAGGGAATGAGCAAGTTATTTTTTCAAGTGTTTGCTTATATGCTTATTACTATGTACACTGGAAGAGGAAAATGGAAATGGATGTAAAGAAAGATAGAAGCGAGATTATGTTTGTGTAGGTAAGAGAAATAGACAAGTACTTTGAGAGTAATTCCCTTTTTACTCGGTCTATTGACACAAATCCTACGAAAAGAGAATGCGAAACGTAATAAGCAAAAAAAATGCTTATTTTAGGAGATAGTCGTGAGATAAATTGAAAACAACGACGACGCTGAAAAGAATGCTAGAGTGGGAGTGGACTGCTTATTATGATGAGATTTATGGAGATAAGGGAAAATATTGAAGATGCAAAACAACTTCTTCATTTCATCTCAATCTCCAAACGTTTGCACACGTCCTTTGGAACAAAAGACATCACTTTGCTCACGAAAAGAACAATACGAGAAGATTTGTTTGTTAATCACTATGAGGACACCAAGTACCAACGTTTATACTTTTGTGGGTTGATAAGAGCAACTTGGGAGATGGGATGATTGGAAAGGGATAAAACTTGTACTTTCAGGACTGAAATGTTACTCCCTAGAAAGTCTGCACCGATACACGCACCAGGGAACACGTTCGATGACACAATCTTTGTCTCCCGGTAATAATACCCTTTTCAGACTTGTTCAGGGGCACTTGAAGGTGCACAAAAAGTGCCTCTTTCGAATTAGACAAGTGATGTAATTATGATTTTCTTCTGCTTTCCCCAGTTTAGCCGTTTTAATGCTAAATAAGTTGGTCACCACCAACAGAAAGGTTACCACTTGACTTGTTCGGCTCCCGAGAAGAACTGGAATCAGTTTGTGACTCGTCGTCACTTTCAGTGCTTACTTGATAGGGAAAAAATAAAATGGAGCAGGGGAGAGCGGAAGAAAGGCGACGACAAAGAAAATCTGAACAAGTCGACCAAGTAAATTATCATAAAATGGTAAAGGAGAATGAATAAAAAGGTGAGTAGCAGATTACGTTCCAGTCGTTATTTTGCCGAGACTCTTTCACTCTCTTTCTACTGTGCTGCCTTCAGAGTCTACAATATTATTTTTCTCTCACTCCCAATAAAACTATTCAATAAACTGGGTTATTGACGCATTGCTGGGAAACTACAATTCTCTCGACTTCTTGTGCAGCTATGCCACCACTGCAAGGTGTAAATACAGTAGTTAAGTAGTAACAACTCGAGGAAAAAGAAACTTTGTAGTAATAATACTCCCCTGGACTATGTGCACTGCCAGACTACACGAAAGGTAGAAAACGTCACATGGTGGAATGGGTAAGAAGAAAACGTTGCGATCGTCGTCATCACCTTGTTCTTTCGACGTAAAAAAGCAGGAGAATGAGAAAAAGGAGTAGTAAAACGAAGAAAAATAAACTTTCTTTAGCGTTTATTCAAACCGTCATCACCTCAGCATTATTACACGGTTCAGGTAAGTCGTAAAGCGGAGCAAGAAAAAGAAAAAGAGTAAGAGTCTACATAATATTACCTGACTTACTACCATAATAGGACATGAAATTAACAATGAATTCAATACGGGAGTATGTGTGTGTGTGTGTTTGTGCGAACAGCGATAGACACGGCGACAACAGAGAGAACGAATGCCGTCGTGATGACGACGATGATTACCAAGGCGTAAAAAGGGCAAAACCTTTCTTAATGGTTATCGGGGATAAGTCTGTGCGTATGCCACCGTCCGTCTCAATTTCATGGCGGGCTACGTGCCCTTTTGCGTAGATGGCAGGGCTATAAAAGCTGTTTTCCTTCGTGTTTCTAGCAATATGTCTATAGTTAAACAAAGACCGCGTTGTGTTGACCGCACACCACTGGTCAACAGCAGTCGTTCACAATTTTAAAGAGTAAATTTTGCCAAGAGATGCGAGTTGTTTCCCTCAACAGCAATTGAACTGTATTTTCAGCAGCGAAACGTTCCTGCCATTTTTCATATTTTATGGTTGACTAATAATATTCCCATTCCGCGCAACTTTCTTTCACACTAACTTTATAATCATTAGTTATGATATTATTTGCTCATGTGAAATGCCATATGCATACTTTATGGATCATTATGTTGATGTCGCAAGGGGGAAACTTGGGACAAAACTTTGTTCCCTTTCTCGTTTGCAGTTTATACATGCCTTCGACCTGCGACTACTTTAACTTTACACACTCAACACTCTTCATACTTGTTTTCATTTTTGTGTGAAAAACGGAAGAAATGATAGTGACGGTGTTTGCATGCATGCATCACAGGTAAAAATAGAACTGACTGCTCGGAGACCGTTGCAGGTAGTATTAGCAGGAGTGCTAGTACTCCTATTATTGTGAATAGTGTTTGCTTCCAGTTTCTCTTTCGGGCCACTAAGATTAATAAAATCGTCAAGGTGTGTTGATAAAAAACGGTCCCGACGATTAGGATGGTGACAACGGCGATAAAAGTTTTGGTGTGCATACCACTGGGGTGTTTCAGTTTGCCCAGCAAACGGTAAATTATTTCAAAATAGGAACTACTCAAAGTTTTTCGCTATTTTTTCTCTTTCGCGGAAGGGTTAGAGAGAATGTGAAAATAAATGCTTACGTTTAGTTTCATTTATTTTATTAGGCCGGTCGGCAAATTTATGGCGGTGTAATATATTTTTGGTATGGTGGTGGAGATGATGAGAACTGCAGCAGCGATAAAAAAAAGTACTTGTGTAGTTGTCGCAGGTATGCCGTCGCGGGTTTGCAAGTTGGTGAGAAAAACAAAACTTCAGCAAAAAAATCACTAGGGAGAAAAAAGTTTTTCTTACGTGAGGGAAGAAAGCGGAAGTAAAGAAAATATACCAAGATTGTATAGAACAAAGTGATATAATAGTTTCTACTTGAAAGTAAGTGATTTAAAAACAAAACGGATATCACGGCACCGCTAATGAAAAAATTATTTGCAAAAAACCAACATAAATTTTAACAGACATGAAAGCAGGTAAACAATTATATTTTTTAAGAAAATTCTGTACACTTACAAATTGTTTTCCCCCGGTCCACTTTGCCCATCGAGCCTCCAAACGGACGGATGAGGTTAATACCACCACCAGCACCGCCACCACCATCAATGGGTTCCGGGGCCGGTGCAGGAGCCTCTTTTTGCTTCTTCTTTCGTTGAAGTCGGAAGCCGGACTTTTTCTGCTGACTGGATTCTCCGTCCACTTGGTTGTTACAC
Organism: Callyntrura sp. NNG-2020; assembly: GCA_027744055.1. Taxonomy (NCBI): domain Eukaryota; kingdom Metazoa; phylum Arthropoda; class Collembola; order Entomobryomorpha; family Paronellidae; genus Callyntrura; species Callyntrura sp. NNG-2020. Next base: position 55,799 of record JAHZNE010002017.1, read on the forward strand.
GCATCCGAGGTGTCATCCTGGCCTTTATTTTTATTTACACTGGCTCCGCCACCCATACCGAAAAATTCAATCAGTTTCTGCAATTTGCTTTTCCCCTTTCCCCCACCCTTTCCCTGCCCCTGTCCCTCTATTTTGGCTTTTATTCTTCGTGATGTTTTCTGTATAATATTTTGTTGCTATTGTAGCTATCCTATTATTTATTTCGTTGAACTTTTCAAAGCTTAGCATTCACGTGAGAACAGCATAGTGAAAGTTTCACTCTTTCTCTATCTCTATCCTGCCAGTCTTGTCTACCGTTATCTATTTTTCTTGTCTGTAGTTTTACACCGTTTACACTCGCTTCCCTTCTTTTTATAGTTATTACTTCGTGCTGAGATTGGTTTATGTTCTTTTTGGAAAAATAGGTATTCATATAAATCTTCTTATAATCCAGTAAGAGGGAGCGTGTACATGGTGATCAAATAATGAATGAGACCATCAGCGCAGTGGGGGTCTCACATACAATGCATTATTACCATCGTCCTTTTTACTCCTCCGCATCGCCACTACTACTGTCTAGAATAACAATAGTTAACGGTGTAGACCAAATCCTGCGTCAACACGTCAATAACAGTCAGCGCGTATAGCAATGCTAATGTTAATGGGAATAATAGCGACTCTTCCAACGTTATTCTAATGATGAGCCATCTATCCTCGTGATGGTGTTCCTCATATATTCCTTCCTCTGCCTACGTTTCCTCAAACTTCTCAATCCTCATATCATATCAATATTAACAATAACGGGAAAGTTAACTTCCCAGGAAAGACTTTTCTCCTGAATTTATTGCCTTCCTTCAGTGCACACCGTTCCTTCTACGCGTTCATCCGTTCGTATACTTGAATCGTTGTTGTTGTCCTCTCGTGTTGTTGTATCGACTCGATGAAAGGGAAATGGTTACGATAGCAAAAAAGGTTTCGTCTGGTATAACTATCGCAGCTATTCAACGTCCACGTTTAGATTTGCTCATCCGCTGTGCTTTTCTGTTGTTGACCTTTTTCAACACCATTCAGTTTCGTTTCCGGAAGGGTTATTGTATTAGTTCAAGATAATGCGGAATTACAGTACACTCGTCTTGTAAAGTTGGCTATAAACAGGGATGATGATCATCAATGGAAATTATTCTCAAATTGTAATCTGTCAATGTTTTCCAAATTACTTCAGCATATTTATTTTTTGCTTTTTATATTCCGTCTCTTCTCAGCATTTAGCATTTTCCTCCACTGAACCTTCTCCGTCGAGCAGCGTGTGTGGCTGTAACCATATAGTCATTCGTGTGGTTAGGTTGCTCCGGGATGGGAGTGAATAAACGTAGTTGGTTACAGTTTCGTTCCTGCCTGACTCTTTTATTCATAAAGAGTAGCATGAAGACGAACAAGAGGAAGACTTGGAATATAGCAGCAAGTTGAGGCATGATGACATTTAATTAGTACTTTTGACAGAAATTAGAGTACTTTATTTTGTCGCGGGACAACTATATATAAAATGCTCAATCGTTGTGGTTGTCTTGGTCTTGTGTTCTCCCCTTGTCAAAGTATCTTCAGCCAGTAGTGTGCGTTTTATTTACTTGGTTCAATTTGTCATTCGAGTAGTTGTAGTGATTGCTTTTGGATTGTAAATAGAAATAGTGTTTATTATGTCTCTTCTTCTTTCTATACTTCTCGTTTTACTGCTTTTTTTTATCTCCAAGTTGTTGTTACGTTGCTGTAATACTGGATATTTTGGCAGGAAACAAGGGTCTATGATTTCTTTAAAAGCAAGACGTAGCCGAAGCTACTTACTTGGTTTTACTTTTTATGTCCTCACGTTGCACACTTACAACCGGTTGAAATGTTCATTAAAGTTAAATGGGGATAATGATGTTATTTTCTTCCAGAGTACGATCATGCAGAAGTGGGACCGTGTCCGGATTCTGGAGAGAAAAAAAGGAATGAATATAGAGAATAAGACAAATCGAAGGACCAACAGGAGGAGTTGTAGTTTTACGTAAAAATCTAAAACTTTTCCTCGCTTCTGTTCCCCTTTCTTCGGATCGAAACTAAAATTATCCTAACTTTGGAACGGAACACTTTAGATTTGCATTTAAGTAATAAGTAAAGTATTTAATAGACTTGAGTTTAAGCGGTAGAAAGAGTAGGGAAGAATGATATAATGGAAAAGGAGATGTGATGATGGTAACGACCAGGACGAGGGTGATTATGAAAGCAGTTGCGTTGGCACGAACCCTGCTCGCTTTCAAGTATTCCAAGCATTTGTAAATTTCACAATCACACGCTCACGCAGCAAAAAGTAAGCTCGTAGATTTTACTCCTCTTCTGCTACAATTTTTTTCCGGGTGTAAACTTTTTCTCTCTTCTGGTATTTTCTTTCTTTGCTACTTCTCCGTCCCCTTCGAAATTTTCCTAGATGATTTGGCCTACTATCCCCTATTTTCCATCGCCTGACACTTCATTCTCTCTCACACATACGAAAAAAATAGTGTTTGGGAGTTGAGCTGCTCTTTCCGTCACCTGATGAGGTTTTAAGTTGTTATTAACAAGTAAGTGACAAAGCAGCTTTTAAAATGTAAAAAAAATATTAATAAAAATGGTTTGGCGTTGTCCCCCTTCGTATCGACGTCCTGCCGTTCCTTAAATTTACACAGTTGGCGTAATTACAAGCACAACAACGATGATGTGAAGGTGCACCATTGGAAACATCCATTCCATTTCTTCCCAAACTATAAGTGGCTTTTCCACACGCTCTTGCCATTTTTGATTCTTTTGCACTCCCTTTTACTGTCGACTTAGTCTAAATTCCTATTTGCTCTTTTACGTACTCCCTTTATTATAAAAGAAAGAAGGAACAATTCTTTCCAACTACTTCATGCGAAATTTGGAGATTCTAGGTTTTCAACCATTAATCTCTTTACTCTTTCCGTTATACGAGCTCTGGAGCTTGGAGCCAACTTTACCTATATACATACACATTTTCGCATGTAAATTTGCGTTATGCCAGAAAAAATTGAACCCACTCAGAAAAAAGAACTCAGGATTTGCTTTTTACAAAAAGTTACTGTAAAATCCTGTTTTACAAAGGAGAAAAAATGTTTTTTTCTCTCTCTCTGTCTGAGACACTATGGGGGAAAGCTGCCACAGTCTTACAGCCTTTTCTACTTTTGATACTGAAACTGTCACGCCTGTCGCCATTACTACACTTACTTATAGTATATGCTTCGAGAGAGAAATGAGAATTTCCGTTAAAAATACATGACCAATTTTTGTTTCTATACCTGGTATTTTCCTTTTCTTGTCACATTACAAAAGACACTTTTCTTTTCTATTACCTTTTTTTTAAAGTAAAGTCTACTCTGCATTTATGCGGCATTTGATCGTATGAACGTAATCTAACATTCCTTTTGTTTCTCCAGCAACATTTCATGTCGGTCCGATGAAGGATTTTGCCAGTGAAAAGTTCGCCTTGTTGTTAATATACCTTTTGCTTCACTCACAATGCAAGTAGCAGTATGAACCCGTAGTAATACACGACCGTCATCATTACCATCATCATCGTATTTATACAACAAAGCGAGAGGGGCCCTTTTGAAAAATACAAAGAAATTACCTCCACGTGGCTCGCAACTCTCTCCCACCCTTATTCACTTTTTCTAAGGAAAAGACAGCAAATTATTATTATGTCGATTGTAGTATTTATGTTGTCCTAAGCTTTTTTCCTTCTGCAGAGCGCTGCTCTCTTCTTAAAAATAGGCTTGGTGAAGTTATAAAGATTACTTGTGTGTGTGTGTGTGTGCCTTTTCCCCTCTACTCTCCCCTACGTTTTTTTCCTTTGGTTACACTGCAGTCTCTCATGAAACAGCAACATCTCTACCCAAAGTAATACTGATGATGTCTTATTTCTTTTCTGGGTCGACTTTTTCATTTTTCTCAATAACTTCTGCTTGCATGGTCGGTAAGTACTTGGTGGTTTAGCATGGCTACCACTCCGCCTCTTACCGTTAACTCGTAAATACACGTATAAGCTTTAAATACAGAAGATATTTTTCTTTATTAGTGGATGCTTTATTAGGGGAATGGGGAAAAGTGCACTTGTTCTTAAAAGTAGTCCAAAGAAGAAGCGGTGTTAACGCGCCGAAGAAAGGGGAACAAGGTCTATAACGGTCAATTTTAAAAGTTAATTTACAGTTGGTTAAAAGTCTAACCACAAGCAATGGGAAACGCAGACGTTGCTATTTTTAACGGGTTCTCTTTCCCAATTGAGACAGCATGCAGAAGAAACGCAAAACAAAAACATTTCAATTTGAAGCAGTGATTATGTTTGGTGTCATCATCATCTTCCGCCACTTCTTGTTTCATGAATAACTTTTTTTAATGATCCCCCACATCTGATTGCTCTTCATTCGCAATTTTCTCATTCTCTGCTCACACTGATGACTGAGCATTTTATATCTCCACTGTGGATCTATCAGTGTGGGAGAACAGTTTTTTTTCTTATTAGAGCATTTCAGCTTAATATGACGATGATGCTGTTGATAATGACGAGTGCGGTTGTTTTTGTTGCGTTACTCTATACTCGAGTATCCTTTCGAAACAAAGGACTGCGAGTTCTTGCTAAAATATTCCGTTGGAGATTTTTTCCCCTCCAGCGTGCAGACAGAGTGAGACAGCGTGTGTGTTAGGAGGGATGGTAAAATTCATGGAGTGAAAGTAAGCATTGTCCTGCTATTAGCCGAAGTAGCTATATGTACATAAACTTTATATGTGTGTGTGTATTTGATTTTTTTCTCTCTTTGACTAGTGAACCGAGCGTGAGTTTGTGGGTACGATGTGCTTGTGCCTGGTTGCAGCGATACAGACAAAGTAAGTACAGACAGCAGAAGGGAAAAATGAAGAAAAGCAAAAGAACATTGAGAACAAACACGTTCTTTTTTCTTCTTCTCCCTAAGCCTCCTTTGGAATTTCAATGGATTTTTTGTCGAGTCAGCTGCTACTACTACTACTACGGCTACTACTTTGCTAGTAGCGCTACTATAACTACCACGCCACTTATCAGATCAAGCATTCACATATAGTTAGTTATTGTTGCCGGAGGAGGAAGAAGATATAATAACAAGAGACCAGTATTTACGATTAAATATATACCTACTACGCGCCTATACTGAGTTCCAGCAAAAAAGATGTAGTATTAGAGTGCAGCACTATCCTGGTCTCTATCTTTATTTTTTTTGGAAAGGGCAATTATCTCTGTGACAGAGAAATGTTGTTATGAAGATTTTGGATTATTGGTGCTTCTTCTACCAGAATGCGCCTTGTTACGTTTGTCGGGCAGAGGGGAGAGAATAGTATAAAAAATGTACACACTTCTCTTGTGTTGAGTTTGAGTTGTGAGAGGGTTTGTGGCAGGGGTAATTTTCTTTGTATGTGTCTTGAATTTTCTTTTTGAAAAGGACGACTTTTCATGGCGTTTTTTGTCGTTGGCACTGGAGTCGGAAACTACAATGCCCCTGTGTGTTCGCGCTTTCACAGTGAGGGAGATGCCACGATAATTGTAAGGATATATGGGCTTCGGCTTGTAGGATATACTGTTTGTGTTTGGTAGGTTAGATGAACAGCAATTACGGAATACTGAGTAGAGCTTAGTCGTCCTTCGGAAGAAGTAATGCAGCGGAAAATTTTCGTGTGATAATTAAATTTATATTTAACGGCATAATTAAATTATATTATTGTCTTTATCAGAAAAGTCGTTCAGAGAGAGAGAGAGAGCTGCCAGCAGCAGCAAAAGCAGCAAAGCCCGAGTAAAAGCACCAGCGCTTTCGAACACCACTAATATACAAGTGCTCATATTTCGTTTGATTTGTTGCACAATCTCTAATGGAATGGTTGCAGTATAAAATCCTAAGTGTGTTTAGGTAGGAAAAAGGGGTATAGGAAGACAATTATTAAAGACATAACATTATTTAAGGATAATAAATTAATTACTCTGCTGGTCTCACTCTCCTCGCGTTCCTTGCAGGTTTTCTTAAATGAAATTTGCCATAATGCCATAAATGCCCATTAAAGCTGTGCTGGGCTTGCACGGGCATGAAACAGTAACACCACCATTGTGATTGTGACTAATGTATATTTATAGTGCGAATAATAAAACCATTTAAGTGTTTCACAACATATGTGTGCGGATGCATATTTTCCTGCTAAAAGTGACGGTACACAATGCATATATTTAATCTCCTTCCTATACGGTTCGAGAAATTCTGACCAGAATTCTACTATTGCATTCTGTTCGATGAAGCCGATTGTAAAGGAATACTGGTTACAGCAGGGAAATTGCAAAACATCACGTCAAAAATCTGTTTCGGACGAGTGTTGAAGCAGTTTGAAGTAACATTAATTATGCATATGAAAGACGCTAAATATATCGTAGATTTCCCCGAAATATCAAGCATTACATGACACGTTTCCTGACACCAAAAATCATTTTTAAGGTTACAGAGTGCATTCCCTCTTCTTTTCTCACGTCCAATGCCATGACTACACGCTCTTTGCCCAAGATAGGCAATTCTACTGTATGGTTGCAGCTGGAGGAACATGGAAAGATGAAGAATTATTAATAAGAAGACCTATTCGAGAAAACATGGAAAACCATAAATTTCTTTCTTGCCACATGTGTATTGTGTACGAAAGTATAAACACATTTTTTTGTAGCTTTCTCCTTGTTGAGGTATCACGCTATTAAAGAGTGGTGCCCACAAACATCCGATTACTGATGTAGGTGTTATAGTGTATACACGCACCGTACAACAACGCAGCGCAAAATGCAGGAGAGGAGAACCAAAGGAGAAGAAAAATTTTGTGGGTGAAAGTGAAAATGGACTAGGCAGGTCGACTCATGCATAAAAACTACATTTTGGTTATTCTAAACGTTTTATTTTTTCTTGTTTTCCTCCGTAAATGCCTGTATGTTGGGGTACAAGGACAAGCAGCAGTTGTATTGTGCAGTTGTGTTCTACCTCATTAATCAAGTAAGTGCATATTCTCAGTGGATGGATGGATGACCATGTATTGTCATGAGAAGGCAACGACTTAGAGATTACTCAGAAACATATGTATATGTCTAATGTAAACTGGTCATGATAGATGACTGTTACTAGGTACAGGATACATTAGCGTTAGTTTCAAATATTTTACTCTGTACAGTACAAGAGTACCTATCAGTTTTCCCTGTCTTATGTGTGCACAAGCCCACTCCCCCGCAGTAGTACGTAGTTTTAGCGTATCACGCTGGCAAGTAAGAAAAGAAATGTTGAATGTATAAAAAAACACGACTGTCAAGCAGGACGGTACTACTATATGGATGCGTACGTATTTTCTTTCAGTGTTTTTTGTTTTTCTTATTCCAAAGAAAGTATAAAGACAAGAAGTAGCCTTCTTACTGTTGCTGGGGGCTACACGGTCATTTAATGTCACGCTTACGCAGTTTTTTTTATATGTTGCCTTATACATATTCATGTTTGCTTATGCTTGCATGTCTAACTGTATCAAGATATATATTTAATACGAATGGACCAAGCGTTGTTTCATACGATACGCTACACGCTTGCCTACCTATATTTTGTATAATATTTCCCGTGCGAACGTTTAGTTTAAATCGATACAATGAACCGTCTGGATTGGCTTTTAAATTCTTTTGGGGTTACTGTAAGCTACTACACAGCAATATTTCCGGCGGCTCAACTTTTAGCCAACTGCACATTTAGCAGCCTGAAATCGACCGGGTTGACTCGCATAGCAGGTAACAAGTTATGTGGTATGGGTTGTAATTCGCTAAGATTTAAAAATATGTTCCAGTTAATAGTTTTGGCATAATAATATGAAATTTGGAGTTAGGTTAGCAGAACATGATTAATCCATCGTTATTGACTTGCTTTTGACATGTCCAGTGGAAAGGGTAGAAATGAGCCGTGTAAGAAAGTGGAACTGTCAGAAACATTAAAATATCATGTGATAATGTTATTTATTATCCTATCCGTCTGAATTAATAATGCGGCTATATAGTGCATGCGGTTTAAGGAATCCCGGGACATAACCAGTGGCAACATTATTAACATCTTGTACGGTCCCTTGTACGGTACAGTATGTAAATGTGTAGCGGAAGGGTTTAGACTGATTGTGAGAACATGGTCTGCCGTGCGTGGTTTCTGGCTTGAATTCGGCTTTTAAGTTTTCTCTTCACAGCTTCAGTCATTTGGGGTGCAGGAGTCGTGAGCAGACAATATGAATAAAATATGCATTGATATAGTCTGTTCTTCATTCAAAGTTGACTACATTTCTGATATAACTGCAAAGATACATTAATTTCAGCTTTTTGCCTTACTAATTTATGTGTCATGACTTACTTATACTTCTTCTTATTTTATCGTTTTAGACAGCAACAACACATGGGAGAAAAACAAGCTTTCTCCTTAAGCTGGTCACTGTAAGCTATTCAGTACGGTACGACATGTGTATTTCCTGGTCTATTCAATTATCAATGTTTGAATCTCCATCCGTTATTTACTAACGGCTTCATATGACTTTTTGATAAGGAAGTGTGTGACATCATGATATGATAGATGAAACTAAGGTGTGCTTTGCCACGCCACGTTCCACACATTAAGCAAGTAAATGCATGTATATTTCAGTCTGTTATTCATTCCTTTTCGAGCAACCGAAAACAAAAGGGGATTTTTGGAATAACAGTCTACCATTTCCATTCAATTCAGCTGTAACCTCAAAATCTGGAGGAAAGCCGGTCAACTTTTATAAAATCGCTTTTCTATGTAAGTCTAATGACGTCGGCACAAATACACAAATGAAGAACCCTTCAACCAGAAGAACACGAGCTACTTAAAATTTCATGATGGCGTTATGCATACACGTAAAAATAGAAATCCAGATATTATGATAAACTACGACGATCTTTTTGTGTATTGAACCTATCACGTTCTGGGTCAAATTATTTATTCTGTTAGTCAGTTCTGGCAAAATGTCGATATAACGATGTGGGTGGACTAGGACCCCGACATGTGTGACATCCAATGTGCCTGGATATCTTCAATAATATACTTTCTCCTTTTCCTCGCACCGGATGGTATTACTCGTACTAAAACACTTAATGTATAAAACTTGTCTCCTGACCCGGCATGCGGCATTTACCTCTGATCGAGTTGATGAACACACCCTTGTAATACACGACGATAATGTCTACTTTGGATAAAATATCTTGCGTAATTATATGACGTCTCCAAAAGTAAATACGAAAATGACTGTATAAACAACTGTACACACGTGCAGATATAATAGAGCTTTAGTATTACTAATAGTAAGTTTACCCTGAAATATACGTTCAGACTGTCGAGACTGATCAGAGGACTAATCAGGAAACTGCTACAGAGCGAACTAATTGAATGTATCAAGATATACTGTTGGTGGTCCTCACAATGAGTCCTAACACACAGTGGTTTTTAGATGTCATCAAGATCAATATGCACATGTCATTTATTGTTACTACCTTAACATATGACTAATTATCGTCGTTGTACGCCAGTCGGGAAATTACTGTCTTCAAAACCAACATAAACAAATAAACCATTGTAAACATTGTAGAAATGGACATGTAACCTTTTACATTTTGCTCTTTGTCTGTTCGGATCGTACCATGTGGATTATGTTGAAGCTCTTAATGACAGAAATTGAAGGCAAAGAGACTTGAAGTTCTGTTTTAGCAGGAATATTGTTTTACCCCAGGAGAACAATTCGGTTACCATGTATGTACAAGACCTTAAAGGATACATGTATACCAAATGGTAACTCCGGTTACTCCTGTTAAATTCAAGTGTTCGACTGAAAACATTTCCAGATTTTCTCAGGTTTAAAAACGTAACTTGCAAGTTCTAGCCCTTTTTAGCTACAGCCGACTAATGAAACCCTCATCTTTACTGTTAGACACGTTGAATTATGAACTAGAAAATATGTCACCTCATCTTATACCTGGAAATAAGAGATGTCAGAGTCAGCCAAATTTGGTACTTCTATGTAAAGGTATAAGATGCAATTGTGTGCAAAGTTTACGCTTATGCAAGCATGTTTTACCCTAAAAAATTTTAAACTTCCGAGTCATTGACCATATATCCATCAAATGACGACAGAATTTTCAAGTTTGTTTTCTTTCCTTTTGTAATTTATCGTCGTGTATATTTGACTAGCATTTAATGATTCAGTGGTCACGGTCTCAATCTTGATATGAACGTTTCAATTATATTTTAATGTCAACTTCTAAAACCATTTTATTCCGTCTAAATTATATTCTTATGTGAATGAACCAATTGAAGCTTTATCTCATTGACACGAAAGCCCATAAATATTTCCGGTTTATTTTGTTTCATAACCAATGCAGTAGCTGCTACTATTATGTCAGGTCACTGTCACTGTTATCTTATCATTATCATGAGCAAACGTAAGCAGTCAATGTCCATTTTACCTCGAAAGTAGGAAAAGTTCAGTGTGATACACCATTAAATGTTTGGCGCGACGCACTTCGCCCCAAAATCGTCAATGCGAAGCGTTTGACTGTTTGTAAACTTTAAAGCGACACATTTGTGCAGGTGTTTTAAGAGTAATTATTGATTTCAAACTAAGCTTTAAATACCTGCCACGTTGGTAACTTATATAAATTCATTTTATGGTACTAGTGTAATTTTTCTTTTCAATACTGCCTTTCATCAACTGAAGCCATATTTTGCTAAATCAAACTCAGCTGCTTATTTACCTGTTTTAAAAGGACGCCTAGAATCGCAGCTCAACGACATCTATGGTATTAATGTATCTACGTTTTTAAAAGGGTTTAAATGGTTGAATAAGTAGCAAATTCGAGCCTTGCATTGAAAATGACAATATCGCTCTATTACTGACAATTACCGCTCCATACCGAATGTATGAGGGAAATTATCTACAAACATGACAAGCAAGCGTGCGGTGAAGCTTCCTCGCCTTTTCATGCAGTGCAGCATATTGCGTCTATCGCTTGCAGTTACTAGTAACATCACTACGTACCTGGGGCGACCTGATACCGGGATACACCGAGAGAGAAAGCAAGCATCTGCCAACTCCAACTTTCATCTTGCTACTTTACATGTGGCATCGAATGAACAACGGAACGGAATCCTTGGTGCAGCCATTGCAATTTTTAACAGAATGCCGCGTTCGGTGCATAAATGTTCCTAGTTGATAATCATAAACATTTTCTAACCTCTCTCTCTCTCTCTCTCTCTCTCTCTGTCT